>SJYT01026509.1:147780-177018 GCA_006410635.1 Cephalophus harveyi | reverse complement strand
CTGATATTCTTTTTCTGATGTTCTAGATAAAGCAAAAAGTTGATTGCATACCTTGTTATTTTCTCTTTTTATGGATATTAATTCATCTTAATTTTTGCTTCCTATCTCAAAGAAATGGTTGAAAATTCATTATTAATGTGAAATAAGTATGATGGAAAACTTCTTCAGTTTTTTTGGTCAGATTTTAATAGGAATTCAGCTTGAATGTGACTTTAAAAGTTATATGTCTTTCTTTTTTTTTGGATGTAATAAAGTAATCTTTTCTTTGAAGTTACTTTTTGTGCTGAGACTCTTGAATATAGAATTTTTATTTTAGACCCCTCTGTTTATCATTTATTCACTGACAATTTTAGAACTCAGTGTCATTTCTCTCCTGTTTCCTAAATTATGGACCATCGTCCCTAAAAATGTGGAGAGCCTGGGAGAAGGAGGGAACTAAACGTGAAAAATCAAACAAGAAGAGCTAACTATGGAGGCTATAGATAAATTATATAATCAAAATCAGAGATCAGGACAGAATTATGAGAACACAGGATGCACCCATCCCCTTACCCAGAATGCAGGTCATACATTCACTGGTTTGCTCACTATTTCAGAAGGAGCTCTGGAGAGCTTCTCAGGCTGCAATGCCTTCTGTAGATGCTCCTGCGCTCCTTGCTTCAGTTGCTTGTGTTTGGCCTTTTGTTGTTCAGAACAGATTCCTGTCCTCACTGGCCACGCCCAGAGTTTGGAGTTTCTGTATAAATTTGATCCCTGAGACATCTAATCCTGGTGTGCTGCTTTCTAGGCTCTCCCTACTGTATTTCAAGCATCCTTCAGGATCTTTTTTTTTTTTTACATTGTGGTAGGAATAGAACCCAAGGGCTCTTAGGGGTTAGCCACTTAATGTCTGGGAGTAGTTTCAACTCTAATCCCAGGGCAGTCCACCAGATGGACAACTTTTCAGCTCAGGATCCTGAGGGATTACTTCACCCTTGTGTGATGAATAGTGCTCTTCATTAAAGAAAGTTTTGAAGTCTCCCCATATCAAAATGTATCTTTACTCCATGCCTTTTCCACAGATTCCCCCCCATTTCCTGCTTCACAAACGTGAGAAACCCCTTTGTGTCACTGCCCTATCCTCACATCCTATATGCATCTCATCTCACTGCAATTTAATTTTTCAATATCACATAGAAATTGCTCTTATTAATGACCTCAATTGCCAGAAATATGGCATAATTTTTAGAACTGAATTTTACCTGAAACTTCTTTATTTTTCTGAATTGATAAGTTCCTCCTGTTGGGTCCACTTGCCTTTATTGTCCTTCAAGACATTGTACATTTCAGTTCAGTTGAATTCAATCTCTCAGCCATTTCAGACTCTTTGCAACCCCATGGACTGCACCATGCCATGCCAGTCTTCCCTGTCTGTCACCAACTCCCAGAATATACTCAAACTTCTCTCCATCGAGTGGGTGATGCCATCCAACCATCTCATCCTCTGTCGACCCCTTTTCCTCCCATCTTCAGTCTTTCCTAGCATCAAGATCTTTTCAAATGAGTCAGTTCTTCCCATCAGGTGGCCAAAGTATTGGAGTTTCAGCTACAGCGTCAGTCCTTCCGATAATATTCAGGACTGATTTCCTTTAGGATGGACTGGTTTGATCTCCTTGCAATCCAAGGGACTCTCAAGAGTCTTCTCCACACCACAGTTCAAAAGCATCAATTCTTCAAGGCTCAGCTTTCTTTTTGGTCCAACTCTCACATCCATATATGACTATTGGAAAAACCATACCTTTGACTAGATGGACCTTTGGTGGCAAAGTAATGTCTCTGCTTTTAAATATGCTATCTAGGTTTGCTATAGCTTCTCTTCCAAGGAGCAAACATCTTTTAATTTCATGACTACAGTCATCATCTGCAGTGATTTTGGAGCCCCCCAAAATAAAGTCTCTCCCTGTTTTCCATTGTTTGCCATGATGTGATGGGACCAGATGCCATGATCTTAGTTTTCTGAATGTTGAGTTTTACGCCAAATTTTTCACTCTTCTCTTTCACTTTCATCAAGAGGCTCTTTAGCTCTTCTTCACTTTCTGCCATAAGCATCGTGTCATCTGTGTATCTGAGGTTATTGATGTTTCTTCTGGCAATCTTTATTCCAGCTTGTGCTTTATCCAGCCCGGCGTTTTGCATGATGTATTCTGCATATAAGTTAAATAAGCAGGGTGACAATATACAGCCTTGACACACTCCTTTCCTGATTTGGAATCAGTCTTTTATTCCATGTCCAGTTCTAACTGTTGTCTCTTGTCCTGCATACAGATTATTCAGGAGGCAGGTCTGATATTCCCATCTCTTGAAGAATTTTCCACAGTTTGTTTTGATCCACACAGTCAAAGGCTTTGGCATAGTCAATAAAGCAGAAGTAGATGTTTTTCTGGAATTCTCTTGCTTTTTGGATAATTCAACAGATTTGGCAATTTGATCTCTGTTTCCTCTGCCTTTTCTAAATCCAGCTTGAACATCTGGAAGTTCACAGTTCATGTACTGTTGAAGCCTGGCTTGGAGAATTTTGAGCATTGCTTTGCCACTGTGTGAGAAGAGTGCAATTGTGCGGTAGTTTGAACATTCTTTGGCATTGCCTTTCTTTGAGATTGGAATGAAAACTGACCTTTTCTAGTCTTGTGGCCACTGCTGAGTTTTCCAAATTTGCTGGCATATTGAGTAAATTGCTTTCACAGCATCATCTTTTAAGATTTGAAATAGCTCAGCTGGAATTCCATCCCCTCCACTAGCTTTGTTCATAGTGATGCTTCGCAAGGCCCAGTTGATTTCACATTTCAAGATGTCTGGCTCTAGGTAAGTGATCACACCATTGTGGTTATCTGGGTCATGAAGATCTTTTTTGTAAGGTTTTTCTGTGTATTCTTGCCACCTCTTCTTAATATCTTCTGCTTCTGTTAGGTTCATATGATTTCTGTCCTTTAATATGCCCATCTTTATATGAAGTATTCCTTGGTACCTCTAATTTTCTTGAAGATATCTCTTGTCTTTCCCATTCTATTGTTTTCCTCTATTTCTTTGCATTGATCACGGAAGAAGGCTTTCTTATCTCTCCTTGCTATTCTTTGGAATTCTGCATTCAAATGGGTATATCTTTCCTTTTCTCCTTTGCCTTTAGGTTCTCTTCTTTTCTCAGCTATTTGTAAGCCCTCCTCAGGCAACCATTTTGCATTTCTTTTTCTTATGGATGGTCTTGATCATTGCCTCCTGTACAATGTAACGAACTTCTGTCCATAGTTCTTCACTCTATCAGATCTAATTCCTTGAATCAATTTCTCACTTCCACTGTATAGTCATAAGGGATTTGATTTACACCATACTTGAATGGTCTAGTAGTTTTCCCTACTTTCTTAAATTTAAGTCTGAATTTGGCAATAAGTTCATGATCTGTGCCACAGTCAGCTCCTGGTATTGTTTTTGCTGACTGTATGAAACTTCTCCTTCTTTGGCTGCAAAGAATGTAATCAATCTGATTTTGATATTGACCATCTGGTGATGTTCATGTGTAGAGTCTTCTCTTGTCCTTTGGAAGAGGGTGTTTGCTATGACCAGTGTGTACTCTTGGCAAAACTCTTATTAGCCTTTGCCCTGCTTCATTTTGTACTCCAAGGCCAAATTTGCCTGTTACTCCAGGTATCTCTTGACTTCCTACTTTTGCATTCCAGTCCCCTCTAATGAAAAGGACATCTTTGTTGGGTGTTAGTTCTAGAAGGTCTTACAGGTTTTCATAGAACCATTTAAGTTCAGCTTCTTCAGTGTTACTGGTTGGGGCATAGACTTGGATTACCGTGATATTGAATGGTTTGCCTTGAAAACGAACAGAGATCATTCTGTCGTTTTTGAGATTGCATCCAAGTACTGCATTTTAGACTCTTGTTGACTATGAGGGCTACTCCATTTCTTCTAAGGGATTTTTGTCCACAGTGGTAGCTATAATGGTCATCTGAGTTAAATTCACCTATTCCATTTTAGTTCACTGATTCATAAAATGTCCAAATCCAATTCGACTTAATTCATGGACCTAACGTTCCAAGTACTTATACAATATTGTTCTTTATAGCATCAGACTTAACTTCCAACACCAGTAACATCCACAGCTGGGTGCTGCTTTTGCTTTGGCTCTGTCTCTTCATTCTTTATGGGGTTATTTCTCCACTGTTCTCCAGTAGCATATGGGGCACCTACTGACCTGGGGAGTTCATCTTTCAGTGTCTTATCCTTTTGGTTTTTCATACTGTTCATGGGGTTCCTAAGACAAGAATACTGAAGTGGTTTGTCATTCCCTTTTCCAGTGGACCACGTTTTGTTAGAACTCTCCACCATGACCTGTCTGTCTTGGGTGGCCCTACATAGCTTAAAGCTCAACATTCAAAAAACGAAGATCATGGCATCTGGTCCCATCACTTCGTGGGAAATAGATGCAAAACAGTGGAAACAGTGTCAGACTTTATTGTTTGGGGTTCCAAAATCACTGCAGATGGTGACTGCAGCCATGAAATTAAAAGATGCTTACTCCTTGGAAGAAAAGTTATGACCATCCTAGATAGCGTATTCAAAAGCAGAGACATTACTTTACTGACTAAGGTCCATCTAGTCAAGGCTATGGTTTTTCCAGTAGTCATGTATGGATGTGAGAGTTGGACTGTGAAGAAGGCTGAGCACTGAAAAATTGATGCTTTTGAACTGTGGTATTGGAGAAGACTCTTGAGAGTCCCCTGGACTGCAAGGAGATCCAACCAGTCCATTCTGAAGGAGATCAGCCCTGGGATTACTTTGGAAGGAATGATGCTAAAGCTGAAACTCCAGTACTCTGGCCACCTCATGTGAAGAGTTGACTCATTGGAAAAGACTGATGCTGGGAGGGATTGGGGGCAGGAGGAGAAGGGGACGACCGAGGATGAGATGGCTGGATGGCATCACCGACTCGATGGACATGAATCTGAGTGAACTCCGGGAGTTGGTGATGGACAGGGAGGCCTGGTGTGCTGTGATTCATGGGGTCACAAAGAGTTGGACATGACTGAGCAACTGAACTGAACTGAACATGGCATGGCTCATAGTTTCATTGAGTTAGACAGGGCTGTGGTCCATGTGATCAGTTTGATTAGTTTTCTGTGGTTGTGATTTTCATTCTGTCTGCCCTGTGATGGATAAGGATAGAAGACTTATGGAAGTTTTCTTATGGCAGAGACTGACTGAAGGGGAAACTGCATCTTGTTCTGATGGGTGGGGTCATGTGGCCCATCAGAATGGGATTAAATCTTAATCCAATTTTCTGTTGATGGGCGGGGCTGGGTTCCCTCCCTGTTGTTTCAGTTCAGTTCAAGACTCTCAAGAGTCTTCTCCAACACCACAGTTCAAAAGCATCAATTCTTCGGCACTCAGCCTTCTTCACAGTACAACTCTCACATCCATACATGACCACTGGAAAAACCACAGCCTTGACTAGACGGACCTTAGTCGGCAAAGTAATGTCTCTGCTTTTGAATACGCTATGTAGGTTGATCATAACTTTTCTTCCAAGGAGTAAGTGTCTTTTAATTTCTTGGCTGCAGTCACCATCTGCAGTGATTTTGGAGCCCCAAAAAATAAAGTCTGACACTGTTTCCACTGTTTCCCCATCTATTTCCCATGAAGTGATGGGACTGGATGCCATGATCTTCATTTTCTGAAAGTTGAGCTGTGAGCCAACTTTTTCACTCTCCTCTTTCACTTTCATCAAGAAGCTTCTTAGTTTCTCTTCACTTTCTGCCATAAGGGTGGTGTCATCTGCATATCTGAGGTTATTGTTATTTCTCCCGGCAATCTTGATTCCAGCTTGTGTTTCTTCCAGTCCAGCGTTTCTCATGATGTACTCTGCATATAAATTAAATAATCAGGGTGACAATATGCAGCCTTGATGTACTCCTTTTCCTACTTGGAACCAGTCTGTTTTTCCATGTCCAGTTCTAACTGTTGCTTCCTGACCTGCATACAGATTTCTCAAGAGGCAGGTCAGGTGGTCTGGTGTTCCCATCTCTCTCAGAATTTTCCACACCTGAGACCAAATTATGGTGAAGATAATGGCGACCTCCTTCAAAAGGTCCTGTGCATGCACTGGTGCACTCAGTGCCCCTGACCCTGCAGCAGGCCCCCACTGACCCATGCCTCTGCCAGAGACTCTTGTACACTCACGGGCAAGTCTAGGTCAGTCTCTTGTGGGGTCACTGCTCCTTTCTCCTGGGTCATGGTGCCCATAAGGTTTTGTTTGTGCCCTCCAAGAGTCTGTTTCCCCAGCCCTGTGTAATTTCTGGTAGTTCTATGGTGGGGTTAATGGCAACCTCCTCTAAGAGAGCTTATGCCATACCCAGGTCTGCTGCATCCAGAGCCCTTGCCCTGTGGTAGGCCACTGCTGACCCATACCTCTGCAGGAGACACTCAAACATTCAAAGGCAGGACTGATAGTCTCGATGGGTTCTCCGGGTGCACACAAGGTTTTGCTTGAGCCCTCCAAGCATCTCTGGCAGGTATGGGGTTTGATTCTAAATGCAATTTTGCTCTTCCTACCATCTTACTGGGGCTTCTCCTTTGCCCTTGGATGTGGGGTATCTTTTTATGGTGGTGATGGTGATGGTTGTTCAGCAGCAAGTTGTAATTTTGGAGTTCTTACAGAAGATGAGTGAACACCCTTCTACAGCACCATCTTGTACTTTTACTATTAATTAAATTGGAATAAAAAAGTGAAACTGGGTTTGTATTCAGATAAAATGCTCTTTAAGTGAGAGATGTATTCTCTGATCATTCTATCTAAATTAGCAACTCCAACTCTATATAATTCTCTGCTTTAAATTTATCTCCATGCCACATAGCATCTCATGACATGCATATTGTAAGTCATTTGTTTGTTTTTCTTTTCTTTTTCTCATAGTAAAATGTAAGCTCCCCGAGAGAATGCTTTTTGCCATTTTTGTTCACTGCTCTCAACCCAGCACTTAGATTAGTTCCCGACACTTAGTAGATGTTTGATAAATGTTTGTCAAATGTGTGAATAAATATTGAGAAGAGGCATATGGGAATAGTCTTAAGGAATTTAAAAGTATGATGATGGTAATTCTGGTCTCATAGAATGAGTTTAGAAGTATTCTGTGTGTGCTGTGCTATGCTAAGTCACTTCAGTCGTGTCTGACTCTTTGAGATCCCATGGACTGTAGCCCACCAGGTTCTTCTGTCCATGGGATTCTCCAGGCAAGAATACTGGAGTGGGCTGCCATGACTTCCTCTGGGGGATCTTCTCAACCCAGAGATTGAAATTTGGTCTCTTACATCTGCTGCATTGGCAGGTGAGTTCTTGACCACTAGTGCTGCCTGGGGAGCCCACAAAGTATTCTATTATCCTTTATTTTTTGGAATAATTTAGGAAGGCTCTATGTTAATTCTTCTTTAAACATTTGAGAGTGTTCATCAGTGAAGCTGTCTGAGGTTGGGCTTTTCTTGTTGGAAGCTTTTTGATTACTGAGTCAACCTTTTTACTTGTTATAAGTCTGTTTATATTTTAGATATCTTGTTGAGCCAGTTTTGGTAGTTTGTATGTTTCTAGAAATTTTTCCCTTTAATGTAGGTTATCAAATTTGCTGACATGCAATTTTTTATTCTCTTATAATCCTTTTCCTTTTTGTGAGCTTGGTAGTCATGTTCCCCTGTTCATACTTAATTTTGTAATTTGAGTCTTCTCTCTTTTTATCTTGGTCTTTCTGATTATGCCCCTAGCCCTGGGCATGCTTATGGCCTTCTAGCTCCCCAGGAATATATGGGAGCTTTTCAAAGCTGTTATTTGCCAAGACATCTCACTCCTCAGCCTTTCCTCCCAAGCATTTGGTGTGTCCATTGTTTGCTTTGACTGTCTTTCCTTTCCAAATCACAGAGGCTAACACATTTGTGTTTAAATATTTTTTGCCAAATGCCCTCAAGTAACCTCTACTATATCTTTATAACCTCTACTTTATTGGGGGAGGGTTCTGAGTTACGTGAAACAAAGACACATTGTTTCTGTCTTTCAGGGAGCCACCAGCTGGGTTAAAAAATGACAACAATTCTTTGAGAAGGTCTGCTCTACTCCTTCTAGGACCACAAGCCCACACAGGGAGCACAGGCTGCTCTTTTCAGGAATGTCACCGAGCCACAGAGGGAGAGATGGAGCCTAGGTTAGTTAAAATGCCACAGAGCTCTCCTACTGAGATTCAGTCATCTTTGCATGATTAAGTGCTTGCAGGCTTTGCTGAGCCTAATCAACTTCTCCAGTACAGCTTATGCAGCACCTGGTGGCCAGCAGCCCCTCCTAGAAGCTCCCTGTTATGGTTTTGTAGCAGAATGCCTCTGGTAATGCACCTTCTTGTGAACAGCTTTCTCTGGCACCCTGCAAGTTGGATTTCTAGCAAGTTCTGCTGGCACAACGTCACAGCAACTTTCCCATTCAGCGTGCCGTCCTGTACCCTCTCCAACAAGGACTGGATCTCAGCCCAGTGGAGCTCTTCCTTTGGAGAATCCATCTCACCTCTAGTGGCAGTGGCTGCTCCTATATCTGCTATTTATATAATCTTTAGCGTTCTCTCTACTTACTAAGCAATCCCTTGATTTTCCAATTCCTTGTTATAGTTAATAATTCTTTTTTATTTAATATTTCCTGTTCAGGTTATATGGCTTCCCTCTCTTTATTGGACAGAGAATGATACATTGGGGAAATATATACACAAAATTATAAACAGTGAATTTGGTAAAGCTTCACAGTGAAACAAAAATAAATTTTCTTAATGTAATTGTGAGCTATACTATACTTTCGATATAGAAGAGATATGCTTTACATTAATCATCAACAATGACTTGAGAGTAAAATTCCAAATGATTTCAGCAAAATTATGTGTTCTGGTTATCTATGCTTTGTACAAGCACAGAGTATAAAACAATACCTATTTTATCACTCTCACAGATTCTGTGGGTCAGGAATTCAAGAACAGTGCAGTGGAGAGGTTTTCTTTCTACCCCATGTATCTGAAACCTCAGCTCAGGAGCCTCAAATAGCTGGGGGTGATCAAATTTCCAGGGTTGGAATCACTCAACAGGCTTGGCTCCTGGACTGACACAATTTCAAAGCTGGGCTCAGCTGAGGTTGTTGACTGGAACACCTACCCATGGCCTTGTCATGTGGTTTAGACTTCTTTTTGCATGATGGCAGGATTTTTAGTGGGAGCATCATCCAGGGAGCAAACATTACAAGAGGCACAGGTGGATGCTGGATGTGTTTTCCTGGCCAGGACTTCTGTCACAGTCTATTAGCTGTAAGTGAATCACTAAGGCCAGCTCAGATTCAAGGTGGTGGGCAGTAATTAGATTCAGCTTCTCAATGGGGAATTTCCTGGTTACATTCCAAAAGAGTCTGAGGGATGGAGACTTTGCAGTCATCTTTGCATGTCATACCCAGTGAGAAGCTTGATAGGGAATAAAAGGAACAGAAAAATGCTTTACATTCTTACCTTGAGCTTAGTATTAGAAAGACAAAATACTGAATCACTACTATATCATTTGGAATAATACAAAAATATAAAGTTGAAAATGTCCCTAAATTTATGAATATAGTAGCCGGTCAAACAGATATATTTGATAAAACTTCTAAGTCAAAGGAATGGATATAGAGGGAGATCCTCCCTGATAGCTCAGTTGGTATAGAATCTGCCTGCCATGCAGGAGACCATGGTTTGATTCCTGGGTCGGGAAGATCCGCTGGAGAAGGCATAGGCTACCCACTCCAGTATTCTTGGGCTTCCCTTGTGGCTCAGATGGTAAAGAATCCCCCTGCCATGCAGGAGACCTGTGTTTGATCCCTGGGTTAGGAAGATCCCCTGGAGAAGGGAAAGGCTACCTTCTCCAGTATTCTGACCTGGAGAATTCCATGGATTGTAGAGTCCATGGGGTTGCCAGAGTTGGACACAACTGAGTGATTTTCACTCATGAAATGGATCAATTCAGCAAAAGTCAGAAGTAAAATAAAACAAAACGAGAAAACATAATGAAAATAAACGATGACAAAGGCAACCACAAATGTAGAATTATGATAAATGTGGCTAGGTTGAATCTCCCTACTTAAATGGTAAGTCTCTCAGAATAGGTTAAATAATAAAGATGCAGCTAATGCTGTTTTGAAAAGACAGGCCCAAATTAAAATATCAACTGGTTATGAAAATAAATGCGTGAGAAAAGATAAATAGGCAATTAAAAATAAAGTAGTGTGACAGTGTTAAATTTATATAAGCAAATGAGTAAATGTAATAAACGTGACAGAGGAATGGTTATTACATTCCTGAACTTCAGACACAGTTCATGAAGATTAAACAGAAGGCACACCTTTTTATATTCATGATGCAGAGTGCAGAGAGCATAATTAACTGCTCTGATCTTTCTGTTGTGTCAGAAATTTTGCTAAGACTCTAGGTTGCATATTGGATGTTCATGTATTTTTAAAAGAGTTGAGAGACACATCACCACAGCAGTTGTTGGCAATGGTCTGCAACCTGGGCTGCTACACATAGACTCACATTGTGTAGAATTGCTTTCAATCTGAATCAGTGGCCACTGTCCAACAAGAGTGAAGTAGGAATTCCTTTTGGAGGAAGTTTGTAGCCTTTGTTCTTGGGTAGGTTTCTAGGCGTAACTCTTAGGATGGCCTGTCTCAGATGGTAGACTGACTGCCTGCAGGTCTGCTGTGCTGCCCAGCAGCTACTTCCCTGGTGGGGTGAGCTCATGGTTTCTGACATTGTTTCAGGCCCAGTGCTGTCTTCCAAGAGGCTGTTTTCCAAGGTGGACTCACATGCATACTTCCTGAGGTCTTTTTCCAGACCGTGGTCTAGGGTATTTTCTTTGATACAAATGATTCAGCAGACCGTGTTATGCTTCTCTGAATCACTGCATCATGGATAAAGTCTTTTTAAGAATCTAGCAGAGGAAATGGCAACCCATTCTAGTATTCTTTCTGGGAAAATCTCATTCACAGAGGAGCCTGGTGGGCTATGGTCCATGGGGTCGCAAAGAGTTGTACACAACTGAGTGAGTACGCAAACACACTTGTATGGAGTTCTGTACTAAACTCAGAGAACATACAAAATGATCAAGGATCAGAGTTCTTGAATGCGAAAGTGTGCATTTTTGTTAGATGTTCAAAAAATAAAATTAAATTTAAATAATTGGTTATTTGGAGCTACTTTTCTAAGGCATTTCTGGGGCCATTGTCTTCCTTTCCTAGGAAGAAAATTTTGCTACACAATTTGACCATTTTTTCTCCATGTGTGTATCATATCTCAAAGCATTTTCTTTATTATCCCTTGATTGTCTGATCGTCACAGCATGCTGTGATTTCTAGCATTTTTTTCCTGGTAAGAGACAAAGGCAGATTACAACCCAGGTCTATTGAGAGCTAAAATTTCTGTCCTTACCTAACACCTTAATAGCATTCTCAAACTGGAGTTGGACTTCCTTGGTAGTGCAGCAACTAAGCTCCTATGCTACAACCTCTAAGCTCAAGCTCTAGGGCCCACTGCTGCTGCTGCTGCTAAGTCGCTTCAGTCGTGTCCGACTCTGTGCGACCTCATAGACAGGAGCCCAACAGGCTCACCCGTCCCTGGGATTCTCCAGGCAAGAACACTGGAGTGGGTTGCCATTTCCTTCTCCATTGTGTGAAAGCGAAAAGTGAANTTACCTAACACCTTAATAGCATTCTCAAACTGGAGTTGGACTTCCTTGGTAGTGCAGCAACTAAGCTCCTATGCTACAACCTCTAAGCTCAAGCTCTAGGGCCCACAAGCCACAGCTAATGAGCCCGTGTGCCACAACTACTGAAGACCATACACCTAGAGCTGGTGCTCCACAACAACAGAAGCCACGGCAATGAGAAGCTCATGCAGGGCAGTGAAGAATAGCCTCCTCTCACAGCAACTAGAGAGAGCCTGTGTGAAGCAACAAAGTGGTGTTGCTGGTGTGACAAAAATAAAATTAAAAAAATAAAATGAAGTAAAACTGGAGTTAAATGGTCGACTCGTTTTCATGCAGCCCAAGCAGCCTCTGGATGCTCAGTCTGAGCTCATGCATCCTAAGTGCATAGATCACGGGGTTGAGTGCAGAGGGATGATGTTGTGTAGCACACTGAGGAGTACAGGGATAATAGGAAGCTTTTTTATCTGCAAGGTGTATGTCAGATAGCACAATGACATCTGTGTAGAAGAAGAGGATGAGGATGATGTGGGCGCTACAGGTGCTCAGAGCTTTTGACATTACTTCTGGTGATATCAGTCTCAGCACAGAATCAAGGATTAAAGTACAGGAAGAAAAAACCAGAGCCACGTCACTGCCTGTCAGGATCCATGCTAAGATCAGTCGGTAAAATTTTTTCACAATGATGTCATCACAAGCCAGGTTGGCAACCCCCAAGTTAGAGCATAGGCAGTGGTCAGTTTCATTCCTGGAGTAGTAATGTCTCTGGACAGCCAGTATAGGCACTGGGATGGTCAACAGGCTCTTCCTGAGCGCCATGAACCCTGTGGCTTTGACCAAAAATTTTTTAGTGACTATGGAAAGGTATTGAAGGGGGTGAGAGATGGTGTGTATCTGTCCACTGCCATGCAGAGGAAGATAGTAGATTCCATGCAAATGAAGCAGAAATGATCTGATGGCACAGATCTGAGCAAGACACTTAGGTGAATGGCCTTGGCATCAAACCAGAAGATAGCCAAAATCTTAGGCATGATGCTGGTAGCCAGGCTAATATCCACAGCTGTCAATATGCCCAGAAAAAGGTACATGGGCTCATGCAGTGAAAGCTCATGTTGGATGGTGATCGTGATGAGGAGATTGGTACCAAGGACTAAAAAGTAGAGCATAGCCAGGGGCAGGGAGAGCCAGTGCTCCCAATCACGAATGCTTGGGGCCCCCATCAAGATGAACTGGGAAATCTGGAGGCTGAAACTGTTGGTAATACTGGTAGAAATATCTGTGGGATAGGTGCCCTATTCTTGGTTGTTGTTCAGTCACTCAGTCGTATCTGACTCTTTGCAAACCCATGAACTGCAGTATGCCAGGTTCCCTGTCCTTCACCGTCTCCTGGAGCTTGCTCAAACTCAAGTCCATTGAGTCAGTGATGCTATTCTTGGTGGCTCTCCATAAAACTGAAATAAGAAAGAGGTTGCATTTGAAACTTCAGCCGNGTCACTCAGTCGTATCTGACTCTTTGCAAACCCATGAACTGCAGTATGCCAGGTTCCCTGTCCTTCACCGTCTCCTGGAGCTTGCTCAAACTCAAGTCCATTGAGTCAGTGATGCTATTCTTGGTGGCTCTCCATAAAACTGAAATAAGAAAGAGGTTGCATTTGAAACTTCAGCCGAGGGTCCTGATCAGGGACTGCCATCAATGACACAGTTTCTTTTATTCATGAATGACCCTCAACTTTTTTTTTTTGGGTCTGGGAAATATTCCACAGAGGAGCAATAAAGAAAGCCCAAGTTAATTCTAAACAGAAATATTTGAATACCTATTTGTCATCACTACTTGTATGTCTACATGGCCACATATATCAACAATAACCAGTTATCTGTTATCTAACAGTTAACAAATATTAATATTTGCTTTACTCCCATTTTTTGCTTTATATTTAAGAAATTTATATCCTATAAAATAATTTTGTATCTTGCCTTTGTCTCTTAGTAGTATGCTCTAAGACATAAAATAGGCAGTAAAAATTTATTGCATGGATGAATAAATGAACCATGAATTTAAGTATTAAAAGCCATGTGAAATCTCAATTTCTGTATTTCTATATTTGGCTCTTTAATGTATTACTCAGCAGTATTTTACTTTTCAGATTATTTCCTTTGAGTAGAATTTAAGAAATGATAACAAAGGTGATATGTACAAAGGGCATATCATGTGTGTGTGCTCAGTCACTCAGTCGTGTCTGACTCTTTGCAACCCTATGGACTGTAGCCTCTGTCCATAGGTTTTTCCAGTCAAGAATGCTGGAGTGGGTTGCCATTTCCTCCTCTAGGAGATCTTCCCAACCCAGGGATGGAACCCAAGTCTCCTGTGGTTCCTGCATTGGCAGGCAGATTCTTTACTACTGAGCTACCTGGGAAAGGGCATAGCCATCTTAAAATTTTACTTTTAATAGTATTTTGATATTCTTAGTGTTACACATGCAGATAGTAAAAAAAAAAAAAAAGTAAGACTCCTGTGTTTGGGCCTACCAAATCCCTTCTCTTTCACCAAAGGCAGCCAGTAATACCAGTTTTTGGGGAATTTTTCTAGAGATAGTTTTTACACCTATAGTTTATATATATATTTTCCCATAAAAGACAAAAACAAATGTTAGCATACTAATCATCCTCTTCTTTTCTTTTTTAACGTGTCTCAGAGACCACTCCATATCATGTTATAGATATTCCCCATTGCTAAGTTGCATGATTTTGTACCACATAAATGTCCAATATCTTAATAAGAACTTTTGAAAGACATTCAATTTTTTTCCCAGTATTTCCTATGGTAAAACATGATCCAATAAAATTACTGTTCATATATATTTAAGCATATATGTAAGTTTATCCATAATTTCCACATTACTGGATGAAATGGACCAAAAAAATGATTTCGATTGATAATTGCTAAACTGTCTTTCAAAGAGGTTTTTCTACCCCTTTGTGACAATATCAGCTTTTATGTTTTTGACAGACACTGAAATGTTGCTTCATAGATTATACAATAGTACTTTACACATCCAGAATTTGCTTATGAGTGTCTATTTCATCACATCTATGCCATAATTAAAATTTTCAATTTAAAAATCTTTATTATTAGAATAAGTAAAAATTGATATTATAATTTTGGTTTACCTTTCTCGTCACTGTTTTGTGAACTTTGACTATTTTTTAACTTTGACATTTTAAAAGATCTTTTCCCCCCATTTACATACTTTAGGTAATTTTCTATTTTGGTTTTATGTACAGCCCATCTGCATCATGATGCAGAGTACATCACGAGAAATGCTGGGCTGGATGAAACATAAGCTGGAATCAAGATTGCTGGGAGAAATATCAATAACCTCAGATATGCAGATGACACCACCCTTATGGCAGAAAGCAAAGAAGAACTAAATAGCCTCTTGATGAAAGTGAAAGAGGAGAGTGAAAAAGTTGGCTTAAAACTCAACATTCAGAAAACTAAGATCATGGAATCTGGTCCCATCACTTCACAGCAAATAGATGGGGAAACAGTAGAAACAGTGACAGACTTTATTTTTTGGGGTTACAAAATTACTGCAGATGGTAACTGCAGCTGTGAAATTAAAAGATGCTTGCTCCTTAGAAGAAAAGTTATGACCAACCTAGACAGCATATTAAAAAGCAGAGATATTACTTTGTCGACAAAGGTCCATCTAGTCAAAGCTATGGTTTTTCCAGTAGTCATGTATGAATGTAATATTTGGACCATAAAGAAAGCTGAGTTTCCAAAATTTCCTTTTGGACCATAAAGCAAATCAGTCCTGAATATTCATTGGAAGGACTGAGGTTGAAGCTGAAGCTCTAATACTTTGGCCATCTGATGCGAAGAGCTGACTCATTAGAAAAGACCCTGACACAGGGAAAGATTGAAGTGGGGAGGAGAAGGGGACAACAGAGGATGAGGTAGTCAGATGGCATCACTGACTCAATGGACATGAGTTTGAGCAAGCTCTGGGAGATGGTGAAAGACAGGGAAGCCTGGAATGTTGCAGTCCATGGGGTCACAAAGAGTCAGACATGACAGTGACTGAACAACAACAGATAGCTAAATCATTGTTGCAGTGCTATTCAGTAAATAAACCTTCCAATTTATTGCAATGTGCTTTTTTTGGTCAAATATTCAAACATATATTCAAGGATCATTGCATGACCAGTCAGTTTTCTCTGTTTTTATTACCAGTACTAATTGAATTAGTATATTTACCAAATGATAAATGGCAACCCACTCCAGTACTCTTGCCTGAAAAATCCTGTGGACGGAGGAACTTGGTGCAGGCTACTGTCTGTGGGGTCGCAAAGAGTCAGGCACGACTGAGCGACTTCACTTTCACTTTAGAGTAGGGTTTTACTAATAATTTTGGATAATTTTTTCAATTAAAAAAAGACTGGTTGTATTAAATTGAAACATACAGAGTAATATGGAAGAACGGATTATCTTTACCTCATTGATTCTTTCCATTCAGAAATTTAATGGAAATTTCTGTCATAAGTGTCATAAGTAGTTTTAGAATTTTTTACCTTATATTTCTCTTTTATCTCTTTATCTTTCCAAATTAGCTATTATTATTTTAAAAACCTTCGGATCATTATTTCTTTCTAAAACATTTCACAAAACAACTATTTTACACTGCTGCTGCTGCTGCTAAGTCGCTTCAGTCGTGTCTGACTCTGTGTGACCTCATAGACAGCAGCCCATCAGGCTCCACCATCCCTGGGATTCTCCAGGCAAGAACAGTGGAGTGGGGTGCCATGTCCTTCTCCACTACTGCTTTCCAAAACTAGTTATTTAGGAGATTCTCCTTAGTATTTATCATTTTTTTTTGGCAGGAAGATGCATTGCTAAAATTTCACTGGGATAACTTTAATTAATATAAGCTCTTATTTATATTTTGCATCTTTTAAAAATCCTTATAATTTTCTGAACAATATAAAGAAACACTGATGGTGAACATCCTTGTCTAGATCTGGATTTTAAATAGTATGTTCCTGGAGCTCTCCTCAGCGTGGTGCTGGTGAATCCATTCAGTTCAGTTCAGTCACTCAGTCATGTCCAACTTTTTGTGACCCCATGGACTGCAGCACGCCAGGCTTCCTTGTACATCACCAACAAGCAAGTTTGAGCTTGCTCAAATTCATGACCATTGAGTCAGTGATGCCATCCAATCATCTCATCCTATGTCGTCCCCTCCTCCTCCCGTTTTCAATCTTTCCCAGCATCAGGGTCTTCTCCAATAAGTCATTTCTTTGCATCAGGTGGCCAGAGTATTGGAGTTTCAGCTTCAGCATCAGTCTTTCCAATGAATATTCAGGACTGATTTCCTTGAGGATTGACTGGTTTGATCTTGCAGTCCAAGGGACTCTCAAGAGTCTTCTCCAACACCACAGTTCAAAAGCATCAGTTCTTTGGCACTCAGCTTTCTTTATGGTCCAAATCTTGCATTCATACATGACTACTGGAAAAACCTTAGCTTTGACTAGATGGACCTTTGTTGGCAAAGTAATGTCTCTGCTTTTTAATATGCTGTCTAGGTTGGTCATAACTTTTCTCCCAAGGAGCAAGTGTCTTTTAATTTCATGGCTGCAGTCACCATCTGCAGTGAATTTGGAGCCCAAGAAAATAAAATTTGTCTCTATTTCCATTGTTTCCCCATCTATTTCACTTGAATTGATGAGAGCGGCTGCCATGATCTTAGTTTTCTGAAGAGATCCCAGGGTTGATCTCCTTCAGAATGGACTGGTTGGATCTCCTTGCAGTCCAAGGGACTCTCAAGAGTCTTCTCCAACACTACAGTTCAAAAGCATCAATTCTTCGGTGCTCAGCTTTCTTTACAGTCCAACTCTCACATCCATACATGACTACTGGAAAAACCATAGCTTTGACTAGATGGACCTTTGTTGGCAAAGTAATGTCTCTGCTTTTTAATATGCTGTCTAGGTTGGTCATAACTTTTCTCCCAAGGAGCAAGTGTCTTTTAATTTCATGGCTGCAGTCACCATCTGCAGTGAATTTGGAGCCCAAGAAAATAAAATTTGTCTCTATTTCCATTGTTTCCCCATCTATTTCACTTGAATTGATGAGAGCGGCTGCCATGATCTTAGTTTTCTGAAGAGTGAGTTTTAAGCCAACTTTTTCACTCTCCTCTTTCAGTTTCATCAAGAGGCTCTTTAGTTCTTCACTTTCTGACATAAGAGTGGTATCATCTGCATATTTGAGGTTATTGATATTTGGATGCTTTTCAGATAAACAATCTTAACAGGTTTGGTGATTTTATGTCTATTTCTAATTCTTGATTTGGTTTTTTAAAATCAGAAATGAGTGAATTAAATCACTCTCTCTGTTCAGGCTCTTGGATCTGTAATTTAACCAGAATGCTGTCCTGCTTTCACCATCCTTTCAGCATTACTGCATGCCTCCCCTGTGTCAGGCTCCAAGAGGCAGCAGTTCTGGGACTCTTTCCTCCGGTAGGGGTTTCTGTTCTTTCTAATATGTACACTTTTCTCACTTGCTTTCCAGGCCTCAGGCCTTTGTCTTTATATAGATCTTGAGAGAAAAGAGGGCCAGAATTGCAATGATCACACTAAGGAAACAAAGTGAGAACACGACAGAGGAGGAAGAAAGGCTGGGCAACTGGAACAGAGAGCTAGCACACAGGGCAGGAAATCAGCCTCCTCCTCTCACCTCGGTCTCCCGGTCACTCCCTGCTAGGAGGTCTTGGAGAGATTCTCTGCATATGGAACTGCCTTCTGTTGCTGTTGTTCAGTTGCTCATCATGTTTGACCCTTTGTGAACCCATGGACTGCAGATCCCAGGCTTCCCTGTCCTTCACTATCTCTTGGAGACTGCCCAAACTCATGTCCATTGAGTCAGTGATGCCATCCAACCATCCAGTGAGTCAGCTCTTTGAATCAGGTGGCCAAAGTATTGGAACTTCAGCTTCAGCATCAGCTCTTCTGATGAATATTCGGGGTTGATTTCCTTTAGGATTGACTGGTTTGATCTCCTTGCTGTTCAAGGGACTCTCAAGAGTCTTCGCCAGCACCTCAGTTCGAAAGAAGCAATTCTTCGCTGTTCAGCCTTCTTTATGGTTTCTATTCTCTTGGCTACACTCTAACTTTTGCTGCAAAGAATACACCCTCTCCTCTCCCCTGGCATCTGGGTTGTTGCACAGATTGGAACTTGGAGGTGCCCTGGACCCTTTATGTTACTCCCTTGGTCCTCCAAGAAGCTCTCTCTAATCTTTTTTCCTGTGCATAGAAACTTGATGTTTTCTCACTGCAGCCTGGAAAGGCCTTCAACGGTCTTAGGAACATATCAAATTCATCTCAGGGAAGAGAAGTACTCAGCCCTCAGTCCCTTGGGAAGCATTATTAGTACTCATCTCTGCTGATGAAGGTTTAGAGAGAGGTGTTTTTCCATCTGTGTGACTCCATCAAGGCCTGTCCCTCCCACAAGACACAATTTTCTTCACCCTCCATAGGGACCATTTTCCAGCAGATGTATTCTCTCTGTTTTATGTTTTACTATGTCTTTTCTCATGGGTTATCTGTCCCATATAAGAGCATATTTATAGTTCCTCTTCTAAATACATTCTACCTGACTCCACCACCCCCAGACCCACTTTACACCTTGCTCTGTACCCAGAGAAGGTAAAGTCTATTGCCTCTGGATGTTGTTAGGTTTGGCTAATAGGAAGCACTGGCAGTTGATCAGAGGCAGCAAGAAGGACAAGTTGAGGGATTTATCTCTCTGAGTCGCCCCTTACAAGTCCACTCACTGCTTTGTAGTGCCTGGGGCCTCTCCTAAGGCCACTGCTCCCGTGAGGTGATTCCCTTGATGAGTCTGCCAATAGTGAGCTCTCCATTGCTGTCCAGCCTAGGGAGGGTAATGCTTTTGATGTTACCAGCCCTGGTGTATTTTGCCACCCCTGCTTTATTATTATTATTTTTAACTCTTCCCATGTATTTTGACTGTTCTCTTCATTATACTCTCTTCAATCTTTCCTTTTGCATGTATCATCTGTTTCCTATTAGAACTTTGACTAATATACCTCCTGATCTCAACTTTCTCCCACCCAGCACTCTTGTCCTAAATCTGCTCCCTCTCTTTCCTTTCTTCCACAAATTCCTAAAGCATTTCTCTCAATGTGTAGCTCCCAGTTCCTTACCTCTCATATTCTCTTAAATCTACTTGAGATTTATATTCTCCTATCTTCTTACTAAACCAAAATGTATCAAATTAAATTTGTACTGGTGTGTAGCCAATTAACTTGTGATAGTTTCAGGTGGACTGCAAAGGGCCTCAGATTTGATTCGTGGGAAGTAGACAATGAAACAATTGAGGGTACAAGAAGTTTATTAGGGATCAGAACCCATGGAAAAGCAGGGAGAAGGAAAGATTGGGTAAATGGAGAAGTAGATTGTGATGCAGGTGTGAGAGGGCCTCAGTCAACTGACTCAGAGCTCTAGAGGGGATAGAATAATGTCTTTCTCCACATGACACAAGGATATGAGAGGTTGTTGACAAACTAGTGCATATATATGACTCTGGAAAGCCAGAGACAAGAATTTCCATGGATATCATGGATATTTTGATATGGCACTCAACCTAACCTTACAAATTGATACTTTCCCACATATTTGTTATAAAAATACCTAAAGAGGAAGAATCAGATTGATGAACTTAAGCTGTGTAAGCAGTATATATTATAAGGCTATAATAATTAACACAGTGTAGTACAGGAAAAAGAAAAAAAAGATTATTAAAAAGAAGAGAGAGCTGAAAGATAAACCTACATGTATATGAACACAAAGCAGTGTGGGAAAGGACAGTCTTTTTTCTAAAAGGTAGAATGTCTATAGGCTGCCCATAGACAAAAGTGAACCTTGATCCCTAGCCGCATAAAAGTCATTTTGAGAATAAATGTGAAAGGTTAAAAACAGTAAAAGCTCTAAATGATAGCATACAAGAATATACTCATAACCTTGGAGTGAAGAAAAATTTCTTAAATAGCTCATAAAAAAGGACCAAATATAAAGGAAATGATTAATAAAACTGGATTTTTTTTTTACCTAAAATTTTTCATTTCTCTTTAGTAAATATTTAGGCATGGACACTCCAACATTCATTGCAGTACTATTTACAAAGGCCAAGACATGGAAGCAACTTAAATGTCCTTTGACAGATGAACGGATAAAGAAGATGTGGTGGGTATATACAATGGGATATTACTTAGCCATAAAGAGAACAAAATAATGCCATTTTCAGTGACATGGATGGACTTAGAAATTGTCATACTGAGTGAAGTAAGTCAGAGAAAGACAAATGTCATAAGAATTACTTATGTGTGGACTCTAAAAAGGCTACAAATGAACTTATCTACAAAACAGAAATAGAGTTACAAATGTAAAAAATAAACTTATGGTTACCTGGGAGGGGTTGGGAGGGATAAATTGAAAGATTGGGATTTACACAAGCAAACTACTGTATATAAAATGAATAACTAATAAGGACCTATGGTATAGCACAGGGAACTTTATGCAATACTCTGTAATATCCTATATGGAACATTAGGATCTAAAAATAAGTGGATATATATGTATATATGACAGATTCACTCTGCTGTACACCTGAAATTAAGACAAGTTGGAAATCACTTATGTTGTTCAGTCACCAAGTTATGTCCAACTCTTTGTTACCCCATGGAACCCATGGACCCCACTCCAGGCTTCCCTGTCCCTCACCATCTCCTGGAGTTTGCCCAAGTTCAATTATACCCCAATAAAAATTTTAAAAAATTCAGGCATGGAGTTGCTAGGTTATGTGGTAAGCATATGTTTAATTTTATTAAAATGCATCTACCAAATTGTTTTCCAAAGTGGTTCTACCATTTACATTGTTACCAGCAATTTGAGAGTTCCGGTTGCTTTGCATCCTCATCGGCACTTGGTATGTGTGTGTGTTGTTAGTTGCTTAGTCATGTCCGACTCTTTGCAACCCCATAGACTGTAGCCCACCAGGCCCCTCAGTCCATGGGATTCTCCAGGCAAGAACACTGGAGTGGGTTGCCATTTCCTTCTCCAAAAGGAACTATAGAAAGAAAGAAAGTGAAGTTGCTCAGTAGTGTCCGACTCTTTGCGACCCCATGGACTATGGCCTACCAGGCTCCTCCATCCATGGAATTTTCCAGGCAGGAGTACTGGAGTGGGTTGCCATTTCCTTCTCCAGCACTTGGTATGGTCAGTGTTAATTTTAGCCATCCTAATATGGCTATCATTGTAAGTTATTATGGTTTTAATTTGCATTTCTTCAATGACTAATGATATTGAACATCTTTTAATATGCTTCTGAACTTGTTGGCTATCCATAAATCTTCCTTTGAAAAGTGTTCAAATATTTTTATTGTTTTTGAGTTGTCTTATTATTTCTCTGTATAATTTCTTTACATAATCTGGATTCAAATCCTTTCTCAGACCCATGCAGTGCAAATATATTCACCAAGTCTGCAACTTACCTTTTATTTTTGTTTATTTTGCAGAGTCACTAAGCTTTATGGTCCCATTTGGCCCTAGAACACACTTTTACCGGCCTCAAGTTATCTTTTCAAAAATAACTAGGCATGTGAATTTGAATGTTCCCCACCCCTAGGTGCCTTCTACCCTTTGGTTCCTCCCATGAGATCCAAAGCAGAAGTTGAGTCTGTCCCACTCGAGTCGTTGCGAAGTGGCTCTGCTTCCTGGGGTGGGGGATGGGGGTGCGGTTCTGATGTGAATGATGGTGATGTGCCAGCACAGGGGCTCTGCTGGCGGCCATCACATGGTTGCACAGGACGAGTTTTATTTCCTGGCTATTTTATAGAAGACTTTCGACTATTCCCAGCACTTTGGATTTGGACACCAGGTCATCGAGCTTCCCGCCTCGTGCTAATAAAGACTCCATGGTGTTGTGCAGGATGATCTTGATCTCATCCAGTTCAGCCTGCACTCTAGTCATGGAGTCAGCTTCTCAGGGGTTCTGGTGTCTACTGAGGTGACTCTCCAGGCCTGTGTACTGGATGGTATCAGGGGATCCAACTGGCCTGTCTATCCTGTGGACCTGCTTGGAGAATTCGTCTAGTACCTTCTCTAGCAAGGTAAAAGACCCCCAGGATGGATGTTCACTGTCAGCAATGACCACTTCCGCAAGACTGTCATTTCTCACGAAGACATGGCACAGATATTCTTGTTCCACAGAAGCTTGGCTACCTTCTGCAGAGCACTCCACAATCAGGATCCCCTGGAGAAGGAAATGAAAACCCACTCCAGTGTTCTTGCCTGGAGAATCCCATGGACAAAAGAGCCTGACAGGCTACAGTCCATGGGGCTGCAAGAGTCAGACATGACTTAGTGACTAAACCACCACCACCACCACCACCACAATCAGTTGGCTTGTGAAGGCGGTGAATTCCTAAACCCTGGACCTCTGGAAGAAGCGGAAAGAGGACACATCATACGTGGCTTTGAGCAGCACTGCCTTGGACTCGCCTTTGTACAGTCACTTAGGCTCTAGAGCTTCATGGTGCCGCGCCCTGGGGCCGGCCACCAGCCTGGTGGTGGCCTGGGCTCACACGGAGCGGAGCAGCATGGTGCCGCCCCTCGAGGGGCCGATGGGTTGGCCACCTGCTTCCTTCTGCCTTTTATTTCTAAATGGTGTCTTCTGATGAGCAGATTTAAAAATTTTGGTAAATTCGAATGTATCAATTTTTATTTTATAGTTTGAAATAAATTATAAAATAAAGCTAATGAACTATGCTGTGCTGTGATTAGTCACTCAGTCATGTCTGACTCTTTGCAACCCCATGGACTGCAGCCCACTAGGCTCCTCTGTCCATGGGATTCTCCAGGCAAGAATACTGAAGTGGGTTACCATGCCCTCCTCCAGGGGATCTTCCAAAACCAGGAATTGAACCCAGGTCTCCCATATTGTAGGCAGTTTCTTTATTGTCTGAGCCACCAGGGAATCAATTTTTATTTTATAGCTTAAAACTATAAAATTATAAAATAAAACTAGTAAACTATAGTTTAAAATAAAACATATTTTGTGTCCTATTGAAGAAATTTTTGCTTAACATAAAGTTGCAAAGATTTTATCCTAATTTTTTCCTAGAAAATTCATAATTTTAGCTTTTACATTGTCTTAAGATTTTTGGATTACCTCATTCAGAGGATGTGACTGCTGATTGATTCCTGAGCTGGACCTGGGCAATCAGGATCCTTACTCCCTCCCTGCCTTGAAATGGGTGTACCACCCACCATTCCCATAGCCAGACCCATTTTCAAGGATTCAGCTGAAGAGTCATGTGTTGTTGAGACCATCTGAGTGAATCCACTTAAGACATCTCTATAAACTCCTAAGATTCTGACTGGTGGTGTGAAGATGTACTCATCTTGTGGGTGCCCAAGACAAGCCTCCTAAGTAAATTCCCCTGCTTATTATCCTTGCCATTTATCTGGGGTGGTCTGTGTCCTCAATTTCTACTTGGTCTCCATGGAGGAAGTTTATATTTTGTACATGAATATCCAGTTGTTTCAGTACCCCTTATTGAAAAGCTTATCCCTTTCCCATCACAGTACCTTGCACGTTAGTAAAAAAAAAAAATCAACTGATTATTTATATATGTGTGTGTATGTATTCTGAACTCTCCTTTTTGTTCCATTGAGCTATTAAACTATCCCTTATGTTAATATTACACTGTCTTGATATTGTAGATTTAAAATGTCTTGAAATAAGTCCTCTGACATTGACAACTTCTGAATTGTTTCCAAAATTATTTTTGTTCGGTTGGGTCTTTGCATTTCAGATAAGTTTGAGAATAAGTTGTCCAATTTTTGCAAACAAAAAACCTTCTGGGATTTTCATTGAAATTGCATCACATTTATATATCAATTTGGGAGACTAGACATCTTAGTCATATTGAGTTCTCCAAAGCATGAACATAGCATTTCTCTTCATTAACTTAAATCTATAATTTCTCCCAGCTATGTTTTCTAATTTTCAGTGCAAGGACTCAGATATAGTCTATCAAATTAAATCCTGAGTATATTATGTATTGTGATGTCATCATACTTAATGATTTTATGAATCTAATTTTCCAGTTTTTCATAGCTATTAATACTGTGTACAAGTGCAGAAAATCAATTTTGTATTGACTTTATCAAATGACCCTGCTAAATTTACTTAATAGTACAGATCGTAGGTTTTTTACTTAACAGTCATGTTCTATTCAAGTGACAATCATTTTACTTTTTTCCCCAGAAATACTAAGATTTTATTTTATTTTGTATGTGTTTTTCATCATTTATTTTGTTAATCTGATGAATTAAATCCACTTTTTAGAATGTTAAACTATCTTTCATTCTTGGGTAAGCTTCATCTCAGTTCAGTTCAGTTCAGGCGCTCAGTCTTGTCCGACTCTTTGCAACCCCATGGACTGCAGCATGCCGGGCCTCCCTGTCTGGTCACCAACACCCAGAGTTTACTCAAACTCATGTCCATTGAGTCAGTGATGCCATCCAACCATCTCATCCTCTGTCCTCCCCTTCTCCTCCTGCCTTCAATCTTTCCCAGCATCAGAGTCTTTTCCAATGAGTCAGTTCCTCACATCAGGTGGCCAAATTGGAGTTTCAGCTTCAACATCAGTCCTTCCAATGAATATTCAGGACTGATTTCCTTTAGGATGGACTGGTTGGATCTCCTTGCAGTCCAAAGGACTCTCAAGAGTCTTCTCCAATACCACAGTTCAAAAGCATCAATTCTTCGGTGCTCAGCTTTCTTTATAGTCCAACTCTCACATCCATACATGACTACTGGAAAAACCACAGCTTTGACTAGATGGACCTTTGTCAGCAAAGTAATGTCTCTGCTTTTTAATATGCTGTCTAGGTTGGCCATAACTTTTCTTTCAAGGAGCAAGCGTCATTTAATTTCATGGGTGCAGTCATTTTAAAGCAGTGATTTTAGAGCCCCCCAAAATAAAATCTCTCACTGTTTCCACTGTTTTCCCACCTATTTTCTATGAAGTGATGGGATCAAGTGCCATGATCTTAGCATTCTGAATATTGAGCTTTAAGCCAACTTTTTCATTCTCCTCTTTCACTTTCATCAAGAGGCTCTTAAATTCTTCTTCATTTTCTGCCGTAAGGGTGGTGTCATCTGCATATCTGCGGTTACTGATATTTCTCCCAGCAATCTTGATTCCAGCTTGTGTTTCATCCAGCCCAGCGTCTCTCATGATGTACTCTGGCTTCCCTGGTGGTTCAGATGGTAAAGTGTCTGCCTGCAATGTGGGGGACCAGGGTTCGATTCCTGGGTTGGGAAGATCCCCTGGAGAAGGAAATGGCAATCCACTCCAGCACTCTTGCCTGGAAAATCCTATGGATGGAGGAGCCTGATAGGCTACAGTCCATGGGGTCGCAAAGAGTCGGACACGACTGAGTGACTTCACTTTCACTTTCAACTCTGCATATAAGTTAAATACGCATGGTGACAATATACAGCCTTGATGTACTCCTTTCCCTATTTGGAAACAGTCTGTTGTTCCATGGCCAGTTCTAACTGTTGCTCCTTGACCTGCATACAGATTTCTCAAGAGGCAGGTCAGATGGTCTGGTATTCCCATCTCTTTCAGAATTTTCCACAGTTTGTTGTGATCCACACAGACAAAGGCTTTGGCATAGTCAATAAAGCAGAAGTAGATGGTTTTCTGGAACTCTCTTGCTTTTTTGATGATCCAGTGGATGTTGGCAACTTGATCTCTGATTCCTCTGCCTTTTCTAAAACCAGCTTGAACATCTGGAAGTTCACGGTTCACATACTGTTGAAACCTGGCTTGGAGAATTTTGAGCATTACTTTACTAGCATGTGAGATGAGTGCATTTGTGCAGTAGTTTGAACATTCTCTGGCATTACTTTTCTTTGGGATTGGAATGAAAACTGACTTTTTCCAGTCCTGTGGCCACTGCTGAGTTTTCCAAATTTGCTGGCATATTGAGTGCAACACTTTCATAGCATCATCAAGCCCCATCTACTCATCATCATTTTTATATATTGTTGAGTTTGATTTGCTAATAATTTGTAAAGGATTTTTATATCTCTGTTCACGAGGGTTATTGGCCTGGATTTTCTTGTTTTGTATGTCTCTAATTTGTTATCAGTTAATACTGACCTCATAAAATGAGTAAGAACGTGTTCCCTCCTCCCATATTTTCTAAAAGTTTGCACAGGATTATTGTCTATTTGTTAATTGACAATATTTATCAGTAAAGACTTGACCCAATTTCCTCCTTTTTACTTCATTGCCACAGATTTCTTCTCGGATTTCACTAATTCTTACTCATTCAGATATCATGTCTTTCTTCTCATGCCCAGAATATATGTAAGAAATCTACTGTCACTAAGTTATTGTCATCACTGCTCTGCTTAAACAACTCCCTTGTTCGTTGTCTTCCTTGACCTCATGTTTAACATGTAGTGTTATTCGGAAGAGCACTTAAGACCTGTTGCCTCCTGGATCCAACCTCCCTCTTAAATCTCATTCCTCTCCACTAATCCTTCAATTTTCAGTTTTTGGCTATTCATCAAGAATTCCATACTTTAGTAGTTTTGGTGTCTTTTAATGTTAATGTCTGATCCTGAAATATTCTATTCTCACTTTTCAACTTTCCTCTTTATATTGTTTCATTAGTATATCCTTCCTTGATTCCCACAGGCATAATTAGATTCTGTCTCTCCAAGGTGTTTCCATCTCTCCAAGGAGTGGCCAGAGAAATCTTTGCTTGTACCTCTGCTTGCCTTTGGTGATGCTTTGCTTTAGCTTGATGTATATCTTTCACCTGACTCTAAAAATCCATATTTCTTTCTTTCTTTCACAACCCTTAAGAGGAACTCAAGAAATACTTTTATTGATCTAGATTATTGATCCAAATCCTCTTGAATGTTCTTAGAGCTTTGGTCTTGTCCTGATCTCTTGATGCTTTACCCAATTTCTGAATTTAGATGAGGATTTGAGGAATTCAGTTAGATGGTCCATGTTTACATTAATCTAATATTTTAGTTTTAATAGTTTTCTTCTTTGGCAGGGGCAAAGGGCACATGGCTTGGAGGCTTTTAGTTCCCTGACCAGGGGTTGAAACTGTACCCTTAGCAGTGAAAACGTCAAGTCCTAACCACTGGACTGCCCAACTAGGAACCCCCAACTTCTCTATTTTCTGAGTCTTAAGTTCTTGTTTCAGTTACTCATCCTCTCCTTCAGTTCCACTCAGATTGACCTTTGTATTGCTCCTGCCTACTCATTCCTCCTCCAATGAGGTTGTGACCTGATATTTTCTACCTTATAAAACCAATATCCTGAAGTTTCAGAGATATCCTAGCATCCTCTAAGATAGAATGATCTGTCCTAAGCTCATTGTTACCAAGCTTGGCTTCAGAGTAAGAAAGTTGAGTGCTTCACGTTAGTGTTCATAATCTTGGCTCTACCTAAAATGACACCTACCGTGTCTTCTTCCCTCTGGAACTGGGTTAGTACCCTTAGAACACAGCTTTCCTAAATAGAGGAACTGGCTCTGGGCAATGACCATTTCCAATCAAATTGTGCTATTCTCTTTTAATATAACTGTGTTAACTTCTATCTTTCTAATTAAGGATTATCCTTCTGAAGACATACAAATCTGGCCAAGTCCTGAACTACAAATTTTCATGTATTTGTTCTTATTTTTCCTTTGGCTTCATAAAAAAAAAATACTTCTTTTCTTCAAAATACAAATACTTTTTTTCTTATGGATTTGAAGAATCCATGAAGACTCGTGCATACCACCACACATATCCTTTTATGTACACACTCAATTTTTCCAATCCTTCTCAATCCAATGCAAAGTCCAGATCCTCTATTCTCTTGAATATTCTCTCATAGATTAATCTGGCACCACTTTAAGGAGTGATTTTAGTGACTGAGTCATGTGTAGAGAAATTGGTTAAGAAGAGACAGAACTGAAGGTAATCTCACTAAGGTGAGATAAGATATGGATGGCACTACCTACAGGACTTGGCCTGCTCTTGAGTCTACCATTTTGAAATCTAGGACAGGAGACATTTGGCATTTTCTCCAGCCTTAATACGTGAACCATGAACTTTCTGATGTTCAAGCTGGTTTTAGAAAAGGCAGAGGAACCAGAGATCAAATTGCCAACATCTGCTGGATCATGAAAAAAGCAAGAAAGTTCCAAAAAAAATCTATTTCTGCTTTATTGACCATACCAAAGCCTTTGACAGGGTGGATCATAATAAACTGTGGAAAATTCTGAAAGAGATGGGAATACCAGACCACCTGACCTGCCTCTTGAGAAATCTGTATGCAGGTCAGGAAGCAACAG
>SJYT01026509.1:42774-147520 GCA_006410635.1 Cephalophus harveyi | reverse complement strand
GGACATGGAACAACAGACTGGTTCCAAATAGTAAAAGGAGTACATCAAGGCTGTATAGTGTCACCCTGCTTATTTAATTTATATGCAGAGTACATCATGAGAAACGCTGGACTGGAAGACACACAAGCTGGAATCAAGATTGCTGGGAGAAATCTCAATAACTTCAGATATGCAGATGACACCACCCTTATGGCAGAAAGTGAAGAGGAACTAAAAAGCCTCTTGATGAAAGTGAAAGAGGAGAGTGAAAACGTTGGCTTAAAGCTCAACACTCAGAAAACGAAGATCATGGCATCCGGTCCCATCACTTCATGGGAAATACATGGGGAAACAGTGGAAACGGTGTCAGAGTTTATTTTTTTGGGCTCCAAAATCACTGCAGATGGTGACTGCAGCCATGAAATTAAAAGACGCTTACTCCTTGGAAGAAAAGTTATGATCAACCTAGATAGTATATTCAAAAGCAGAGACATTACTTTGCCGACTAAGGTCCGTCTAGTCAAGGCTATGGTCTTTCCTGTGGTCATGTATGGATGTGAGAGTTGGACTGTGAAGAAGGCTGAACGCCAAAGAACTGATGCTTTTGAACTGTGGTGTTGGAGAAGACTCTTGAGAGTCCCTTGGACTGCAAGGAGATCCACCCAGTCCATTCTGAAGGAGATCAGCCCTGGGATTTCTTTGGAAGGAATGATGCTAAAGCTGAAACTCCAGTACTTTGGCTACCTCATGAGAAGAGTTGACTCATTGGAAAAGACTGATGCTGTGAGGGTTTGTGGGCAGGAGGAGAAGGGGATGACAGAGGATGAGATGGCTGGATGGCATCACTGACTCGATGGATGTGAGTCTGAGTGAACTCTGAGAGATAGTGATGGACAGGGAGGCCTGGCGTGCTGCGATTCATGGGGTCGCAAAGAGTAGGACACGACTGAGCGACTGAACTGAACTGAACTGAACTGATGTTGGTGGAGAAGGTCTCAGGCTGAGAGCCGGTGGGGGTGGGGCACAAAGAGAAGGTGAGGGGAGAGACAGCAGCAAGACAGTAAAGATGAGGGAGGCTGCAGGGGCCAGAGAGGGCAGACCGTCCAGTGCAGAGAGGTGAAGAGGACTTTGAGGATATTTTGATGAACAATGCAAGCTGTCTTCCTTAAATGCATTCCTTGGGAAACAGAAAATAGATTAGAGGTTACCAGGGGTTGGGGAGGGGGAATGGGAGTTACTGTTTGACGATTATAGAGTTTTGTTCAGTGTAGGGAAAAAGTTCTAGAAATAGACTGTGGTGGTGTTGCACAACATGTGAATTTAATTAATGCCATTTAAAATGTCAAAATGGTCAATTGCATGTTAGGCATATTTTACCAGTTTTCAAAAAAAAAGAATAGATTTAAAAAAAAAAGAAAAACTAGCTAATTGTTTAACAGATGAACTGGAATAGGTCCAGCTTATGAAGGAGGCTAGCAAATTAATCTGATCAGAAGGTGAGGAGAACTTCAATTAGGATAGTGAAAGTCAGAGGGAAAATTGAAAACGGAATGGTCAGGATCAAATGTGTCTGGTTTTGGACCCTGCTGAGTTTGGGGGTGTGTGGTGGATACTGCCCAACTCCCTCCTTCGGGACTGAGGGCTGCGCTGAGTGCAGGTTGGTAAGAGCCCACAGCTGTAGCTCTTCTGGGCGTTGTTGTTGGCCAAATGGTGTTGTATTATACAAGGGGTAGTGGAAACAGGAAGAAATGGTTTCTACCAGAAGGAGGGAGTGGTGGACAAAGAAGGCCATCTGAGAGTCTCCTTTGGATTTGGCAGCATGGAGGTCCTTGGTGACTTTGGAAGGAGGAGTTTATGCGGAAGGACAAGGTCTGGATCGCAGCAGGATGGAGGCCACGTGGGAGGCAACAAGGATGAACTGGGCCTGCATCTGGAAGGAAGGGTAGGAATTATGGGCACGGAAAGACCTGCCAGGCAGGGAAACAATGTGAGCCGGGGAACGTAGGCTGGGGAATCACTCAGGTTAACAGGAGGTCAGGGGAAGGCAGGGAGGATGGCTAGAGAGGTGGGTAATACCCAGACATGGCTATGGGGTTTTAGCAGAATTAACCAGGCTGTCTCCACACATATGCCTGAATTCCAGAAACTGTCCTCTGGTGGGCACTGGGCATTCTCTCCCGACCGTGACCCTGACCATTCATGCCAGGTGAATGTTTTGACTACAGTCCCTTGGACTCCATGTTTATGAATGCAGGCATAATACATTTTCTGAAGTGAAAGAATTTATTTCTATTTTGTGTTGTGTGTGTGCGTGCTCAGTCACATCCGACTCTTATGACACCATGGACGGTAGCCTGCCAGGCTCCTCTGGAATTTTTCAGGTAAGAATACCGGAGTGGGTTGCCATTTCCTACTCCAGGGGAATCTTCCCAACCTAGGGATCGAAACTCCATCTCTTATGTCTCCTGCACTGGCAGGCAAATTCTTTACCACTGTACCACCTCAGGAAGTATTTAATACATCTATCAAATTGCATCCATTATAGCTTCTGCATTGTAAATTTTCTTTTGTAACCATTGTTTTTATCAAATCTAATTACCCTTAACAAGTATTTGCAGATCTAAATTTGATCAAGGCAATTTGGTCTTTTAAAAAATCTCTAACAAATTGTACAATGTGACATTTTAACCATCATCAGTTCTATTTTGAGGTTATTCTTTCTAATAAAATTCATTAAGACTAGGAAAAGAATATTCCTTGATGAAAATTTGTTGTCAGGGCTTCTGGAGTTGATCTGTTTTCTTTTTGGATGTACCAGGCAAAACCTGGACCCAAGAAAGCCTCATGGTAGTCCAGTTACAAAGGGATAAAAGAAATTTCAGCGTGATACTTAATATTTCCTGTTATCGATGAAATTCCAAGGCACTAATTAAAGAGTTCTTTTACCTCTCCGTGCCCCTGCCTTACAATCAATGAATGATTTAAGCCCTGGCGAGAATCTGGCTTATTAATTTAAAAGATAGCTTTCATCTTTGTACATTCTTCTTTCCCTCAGAAAATGACAATATAGTTATTTAAATCTCCCTTGAAACCAATGACAATATTAATCATGTTTTTTAAATACCTTGGTTAGTGAAATTCTTTCAATAGCATGTTATTACCCCAGCCATTGAAGTAACCTGGCTTAATTATAAAAGCAAGCTCTCACCATGGTACATATAATAAGCAGACTTACTTTTAACAAGTGCCCTAGTGGTTTTGAGTCCAAAAGCCTATAAACCAGGCTTTGTAAACACAGGCATATTATTAGTAGAGGCTCTTGAGTCAGAAGATCCTGGGTTCAAATCTTGCCTCTGACATTGATCAGCCACAGAACTTTAAAAAGTGAACTTTAACTTCTCACAGCTGCAATTTTCTCCTTTGTGAGATGGGCATCTTACAATTAATAATAATAATGGCTATCTCATAAGTTTGTAAGATGGTGCTTTGCACCATAATAATAATGGCTGCCTCATAAGTTTGTAAGGTCATGCTTAATACATAGGAAAGGTTTAATAAATATTAACTTCTGTTATGATGGATTTATTCCTAAATCCTGTGGGAGGCATCAGAAATGTTCCTAAGGGTGTGGTGCACCATCACCCTCTGGCGTTTTGAGCACAGCCCCTCCCATTCATCACTCCCTCCTTTGTGCAGACCCTCCCATTCATCACTCCCTCCTTTGTGTTGTCTTTCTCAAATTCTTTTCCTCTTCAAAGCTGTCCTGATGTTCTTTCTTACTTGATTTCATCAATATAAAAATACTCAAAGACATGGGCACTCATGATACTACTCTCTGTACTTATAAATATTTTAGAACTTTTCCCTAAGAAAAAATGTTTTAAAAATCATTATTCATTTGGGCTGCTCCACACACACCTTTCCAAAAGATGGTTCTGACTAATATCACATGAAATGTACACCTGGGCAGTAAATTTCAGGCACCATCTCTGAACTCCTACCACATGTGAATCACTGGAGAGCTCCTACCACAGCAACACGCACAGGTGTAAGGCTTAGTCATGGCCCTAGATGGTCCTCTCTGAAGAGCATCAACCATCCCAGTACATACAGTGCTAATTTTTCAGAGCTGTGGGAGTTGGTTTTTCCAGGCAGACTGTGATCTCACTGCTGGGATAATCCAGTTGTCAAAGCCCTGTCTGGGGACCTGGGGCTCTGGAGCCAAATTTCTAACTCCTATCAAGATACCCCACAGATAAAACTAGATTATAGGAATAAGGTAAAAGAATGGAGATAGATGATAATGATAATAATATTCATTATTAGTAGTGGGAAAGAAATTTAAAGCACTGCCTGAATTTCCACAGCTCAGTATCAACATTTTGTAAAAAGGTACAAGATCACTGCCTCCACTTTCTTATGTGCATTTCAGAAATAATAGAACCTATCTCATAGGGTGTCACAAGAAATAAATAAGGTTGTAGTTTTAAAGTGCATCCCCTAATTCCCACAGTGCAACCCTATCAAAATGTCAATGGCATTTTTTGCACAAATGGAAAAACTCGATCATAAAATGTATATGGAATCTCAAGCAACCCAAATATCCAAAGTAATCTAGGAAAAGAACAAGATTGGAGATCTCACACTTCCTGATTTCAGACCATGTCACAAAATTATGGTAATCAAAGCAGTGTGGTGGTAGCATAAAGCCACACAGGTGTTAGCTCATAAATCATAGAGTTTCCACCATGTAGGAGGCATTTAATAAATGTGCTATCATCATCTTCATCATGAATCCTGATTATAATTACCCATTTTTCTCCCAGCCTCCTCCTCCAAATTCTGAATATTGATGTCAGTCATTTAATTCAGATTCCTTCCTTTACCTCTTTATAGACTGAGTTTGGCAAGTTTTGACTAAGTATAAGGAGAAATGTGACTTAAGTAGGGATTAAATGAGGAAGAACAGGTTCCAGTCTCATTAGACCACAAGGAGTCAACTTGACAGAATCGTTTCTACCTTCCAGGGTTTTGATGGAGGTGAAATAGGAGTGAAAAAGCTGACTTAAAACTCAACATTCAAAAAACTAAGATAATTGCATCCAGTCCCACCCCTTCATGCCAAATGGATGGGGGAAAAACATGGAAGCAGTGACAAACTTTATTTTCTTGGGCTCCAGATTCACTGCAGATGATGACTGTAGCCGTGAAATTAAAAGTTGCTTGCTCCTTGGAAGGAAAGCTATGACAAACCTAAAGAATGCATTAAAAAGCAGAGACATCAGTTTGCCAACAAAAGTCTGTATAGTCAAAACTATAGTTTTTCCAGTAGTCATGTATGGATGTGAGAGTTGAACTATAAAGAAGGCTGAGCACCAAAGAATTGATGCTTTCAAACTGTGGTGCTGGAGAAGATGGTCGAGAGTCTTTTGAACTACAAGGAGATCAAACCAGTCAATCCTAAAGGAAATCATTGGAAGCTCTGATGCTGAAGCTGAAGCTCCAATACTTTGGCCACCTGATCTAAAGACCTGGCTTATTGGAAAAGACCTGGATGCTGGGAACGACTGAGGGCAAGAGGAGAAAAGGGGGCATCAGAGGATAAGATGGTTGGATGACATCATCAACACAATGGACAGGAGTCTGAGCAAACTCCGGGAGATAGTGAAAGATGGGAAGCCTGGCATGCTGCAGTCCATGGGGTCACAAAGAGTCAGACAGTCAGTCAGTCAGTTCAGTCACTCAGTCGTGTCCAACTCTTTGTGAGCCGGACAAATATTAGAGCTTCAGCTTCAGCATCAGTCCTTCCAATAAATATTCCGGACTGATTTCCTCTAGGATGGACTGATTGGATCTCCTTGCAGTCCAAGGGACTCTCAAGAGTCTTCTCCAACACCACAGTTCAAAAATATCAGTTCTTCAGCACTCAACTTTCTTTATGGTCCAACTCTCACATCCATACCTGACAACTGGAAAAACCAAAGCTTTGACTAGACAGACCTTTGTCGGCAAAGTAAGGTGTCTGCTTTTTAATACAAATAAGCAACTGAACAACAACAAAAGGGTTCTGAGTAGAAAAGAAGGAGCTATCTTTGTCCCACCACTTACTGGATGCTGGTCAGCAAGTCTAACGGCAAAGCCGTAGCTCACACAAAGCCAATTATTGAACCTTGGGCCCTGTTAATAACTTACACAGAATCTTCAGTGTATGGATGGCCAAATGGTATTTGTATTCTTGAATGCCACACTGCTGGGTACATTCTCAATATCTGACAGCACAGAGTCTAAAACAAACAGTCTAAAGGAGAATTTCATTGCGTAGGTAATTTTAGAGCATCCTTGAGGTCAAGAAATAAAATGTTGGCCAGATAGCTTAGAGGTCAAGATCTGGGCGTGTGTTTTTCACTGCCTCCAGCTACAACTACTCCCGGTGTTCACAAAGGCTTAACAAGAGTCAGTTTCTGAGTGTTTATCAGCAGCTGCCAGAATTGTGGGTTGACATTCTCTTAGAGCAACATTTTTTTTTTAATTTTTTAATTGCAGGATAGTTGGTTTACAATACTGTGTCAGTTTCAGGTGTACAGCACAGAGAGCAACGTTATTTGGTGTCCTGAGTGGAAGCTATTTGCTTTTTTCTTCCCTGAAATAATAGCTACAATTTAAATATCATTAATGGTAATGATCAAATTTGAGTTTCATTTTATGTTGCAAAATTTGTTAGTCCCAGCTTACTCTACTCATGCCATTGTAAATCTACTACTGCTGACTTTTATTTAAAGGTTTTTGTGTGGGAGATGGCCTTTCTTCAACCCTATTTTTTTTTTACCAGGAGATAATTATGAATATATCAACCTATGCTGCTGCTGCTGCTAAGTCGCTTCAGTCGTGTCCAACTCTGTGCAGCCCCGTAGATGGCAGCCCACTAGGCTCCCCCATCCCTGGGATTCTCCAGGCAAGAATACTGGAGTGGGTTGCCATTTCCTTCTCCAACGCATGAAAGTGAAAATGAAAGTGAAGTCGCTCAGTCGTGTCCGACTCTTCGCGACCCCATGGACTGCAGCCCACCAGGCTCCTCCGACCATGGGATTTTCTGGGCAAGAATACTGGAGTGGGGATATCAACCTATACACAGGTATAACTCTTACACACACAGTCAAGGAAGGAATGTCAGGCATTCTTCTCCATGACATGCTGCCCATGCCATCACAGGTGGATTCTATCAGAGTTTCCCTTCTCTTGTGTCTCAAGCACCACCAAGGCAGTTGGTGACTGCTCTCACACTCACGCACTGCAGCAGAGAGCTGTCACTTCACTGGGTACCTGGATCCTTGGTATGTGCAGCTGTATACTGGGGACCCCAGGGCAACCTGAGCTTTCCAAGGAATTTACATAATAAAGGGAGAGTTTTCTGTTTTCCCAGGAATTGGGTCATAATGAAAATCAGGACACTAGTGTACCCCCTTCACACCTTCATGGAATCACGGATTGATAAGCATTTAGGCACCAGCTGCTGGCATGCACACTTCGGGACTTCAGTGCACACGAATTCAGGATGTCTTCAGTTCAGTTCAGTTCAGTTGCTCAGTCGTGTCTGACTCTTTGTGAACCTATGCACCGCAGCACGCCAGGCCTCCCTGTCCATCACCAACACCCAGAGTCCACTCAAACTCACATCCATCAAGCCGGTGATGCCATCCAGCCATCTCATCCTCTGTCATCCCCTTCTCCTCCTGCCCCCAATTCTTCCCAGCTTCAGGGTCTTTTCCAATGAGTCAACTCTGCACATGAGGTGGCCAAAGTACTGGAGTTTCAGCTTTAGCATCAGTCCTTCCAAAGAACACCCAGGACTGATCTCCTTTAGAATGGACTGGTTGGATCTCCTTGCATTCCAAGGGACTCTCAAGAGTCTTCTCCAACACCACAGTTCAAAAGCATCAATTCTTTGGCACTCAGCTTTCTTCACAGTCCAACTTTCACATCCATACATGACCACTGGAAAAACCATAGCCTTGACTAGACAGACCTTTGTTGGCAAAGAAATGTCTCTGCTTTTTAATATGCTATCTAGGTTGATCATAACTTTCCTTCCAAGGAGTAAGCGTCTTTTAACTTCATGGCTCCAATCACCATCTGCAGTGATTTTGGAGCCCCCCCAAAATAAAAGTCTGACACTGTTTCCACTGTTTCCCCATCTATTTGTCATGAAATGATGGGACCAGATGCCATGATCTTCGTTTTTTGAATGTTGAGCTTTAAGCCAACTTTTTCACTCTCCACTTTTACTTTCATCAAGAGGCTTTTTAGCTCCTCTTCACTTTCTGCCATAAGGGTGGTGTCATCTGCATATCTGAGGTTATTGATACTTCTCCCAGCAATCTTGATTCCAGCTTGTGCTTCTTCCAGCCCAGCGTTTCTCATAATGTACTCTGCATATAAGTTAAATAAGCAGGGTGACAATATACAGCCTTGACTCCTTTTCCTATCTGGAACCAGTCTGTTGTTCCATGTCCAGTTCTAACTGTTGCTTCCTGACCTGCATACAGGTTTCTCAAGGGGCAGGTCAGGTGGTCTGGTATTCCCATCTCTCTCAGAATTTTCCACAGTTTCTTGTGATCCACACAAAGGCTTTGGCATAGTCAATAAAGCAGAAATAGATGTTTTTCTGGAACTCTCTTGCTTTTCTCATGATCCAGAGGATGTTGGCAATTTGATCTCTGGTTCCTCTGCCTTTTCTAAAACCAGCTTGAACATCTGGAAGTTCACGGTTGATGTATTGCTGAAGCCTGGCTTGGAGAATTTTGAGCATTACTTTGCTAGCATGTGAGATGAGTTCAGCTATGCAGTAGTTTGAGCATTCTTTGGCATTGCCTTTTTTGGGATTGGAATGAAAACTGACCTCTTCCAGTCCTGGATGTCTTAGAGAACATGAAACATTAGGGATGGGTCTGTGCTACAGTCTCAATTGGAGATCAGTAACCTGGGGTCCCTAGACTTTCTCCAGTGGCTCTCTGAATATGAATGGGAAAAATGATATATTTATTGCTATTAACCTTAAAGTCATAAAGTCAAATTTAGTACTTCCTTCCACTGTGAATATAGGCAACAAATCACAGTAGAATTAGCAGTGCTTTTGAGAATAGAAACTACAGGTACATTCATATCACATCCAGCTGTCACAGACATCTCAAAATACCATTTATATTCATTACTAATTCAATAGTTAATTTACCCACCACTGGATCTTGTTGTTGAATGCATTAATAAAAATGCACATGTATTACCGTATCTTAACTTTCATTAGTATTTTTATGACTATATTTAACATATGTGGTTTCCTCTGTATTCAATTTTATTTGCAGTGTGTCTCCAGGTGTCCAGAAAACTCTGGAAGAAGACTGGCCCCTGGAAGAAATGATCAGTAGCCCAAGGATTTCTGGTCACAGCGCTGTGCAAAGATCTTCCAGTGTTCCTCAGGAGGCCATCCTGTCTCCATGTGTCATAACCAGGGCTGTTCCCAGTACATCAGTGAGCACCAGGAAAATATTAAATGCTCCTTAACTGGTTAGTGAATAGGCACTGGTCTGAGCTCTCTGAGTGCCCTTCCACCTCTCCAGACACCCTGGCTGCAGGAATCCCTGGTGGGCACTAAAGCAGAACCGCCTTTGAACCAGCTAAGTTTTCTGCTGCCTGAGGTCATCCTGCATTTTCCCCCTCCCCATCCACCTCCCACCATTGCTGCCAGAGCTATCAGACCCCAGCCCTCCTGGGAAAGGGACTGTCATCCTGCAGGGAAACGTGCCCAGTACCCACCTGACCACCCCAAGGCTGCAGTGTCCTGCTTGCCTTGCCTTTCACATGGCCTCTTTGGGCCCATAGTGAAGTGAAGTCGCTCAGTCGTGTCCAACCCTCAGCGACCCCATGGACTGCAGCCTTCCAGGCCCCTCCGTCCATGGGATTTTCCAGGCAAGAGTGCTGGAGTGGATTGCCATTTCCTTCTCCAGGGGATCTTCCCGACCCAGGAGTCGAACCTGGGTCTCCCGCACTGCAGGCAGACGCTTTACCGTCTGAGCCACCAGGGAAGCCTCTTTGGGCCCATAGTGTTGAAGTATTTTGACTATCCTCCTAGTCACAGTCACACTCCCCTGCCCCTACATCTCTGCCACTTTCACAAGGGAGATATCATGAATTTGTACTTGCTTACATGTTGTGTGAAGGGCCCCACAGTCCCACTTCTCTATATTTTTTTAAAAATGCTACCACTGGATGAACCTAATGAAATTCACAAGAATGACAGGGTTGCACTGGAAAAGACCCTGATGCTGGGAAAGATTGAAGGCAAAGGGAGAAGGAGGCAGCAGAGGATGAGATGGTTAGATAGCATCACTGACTCAATGGAAATGAATTTGAGAAAATTCCAGGAGGTAGTGAAGGACAGAGGAGCCTGGTGTGCTACAGTCCATGAGATTGCAGAGTCAGACAATAACAGTGCTGCATTGAAGGGGAGGCAGCTTGTAGGGGAGCAGCTCACAGGTGCTCTCCCTCTACCCTGTCGGCTGTCATTCACTGAACTAAACCCGGAACTGGGGCTCAAGCCCTGTGTGGTCCTTGGAGGACTGAGGCCACAGCGTTCTCCTTGGCTCTGAGCACACATCTACAGCTGACCTTCACTAAGATCTAGACTCGGATTTCTGAGTGAAAATGGCTAAATAGCAGCTCTCCATCACCACCTATGGGGCTTCCCAAGTGGCGCAGTGGTTAAGGATTCGTCTGCCAATGCAGGAGAGGCAAGAGACATGGGTTTGATCCCTGGTTGGGGAGATCCCTGAAGTAGGAAATGGCAACCCACTCCAGTATTCTTGCCTGGAGAATTCCATGGACAGAGGAGCCTGGCAGACTACAGTCCATGGTGTGGCAAAGAGCCAGACACAGTTGAGCACAAGCACCTGACCACCACCTATATGACACCTCACACACCAAAATAAGGGCCTTTTCCTAACTCACAGCTCTCACATAGGTAGGTAGGTAGCTTCATTATTGCTTTAAAGTAAGGAAATTAACACAAAACTTTGGAAATTTCTCTACTGATCCAAGAATGTCCCACTCAAACATTTTGTTCGCAGGCTGGTATATTATTTCAGGCCCTAAATGGCGAACAATGCCTTTTGGATGTACGGATCTCTATGGTGTGCTGCTGAGCTGTGGCTAAGGCAGCCTGGCTGGGGTGTCAGCTGGGAGGGGCTTTCCAGCTGCTCCAGTGGGCTGGGCACTCAAAGTCAAAATAGCTGAGTAGGTTTTCTCTCTGTCGTTTCTAAGCTGCGTGCCCCTGGGGAACCACTTAGGTTTCCAAGCCTCAGCTATGTATCTAACCCAAAGTTGGTGTGGGGTTTAGAGGAATTTAAAAGGCCCAGCCCATGGCTAGCATATAATAAAAACTCAGTCATTTGTTATTTTTGTTATCTTAATGCTCTTGGACTGAACTAAAGGGTTGCATGCAGCCAACAGTGTGTTTGGAAGGGTAGAGGGAGGGCTCAACTTTGTTATTATATCATTGTTTCCTGAAATTTTTCATTACAGAGGCATTCTTGGGGTTAAAGCTTTTTAAAAATGCAAATAGCTGTAGGGTTTACTTCATTAAGCAATTAGCTGTCACTGTCACTGAAAGAATGTGTGTGATTGGGACAAAAATATAACCTGTGATTGTCCAGAGCTTTCCCTCCTCTGGGGACTGGCAGCGAATGAGGTGAAATATGCTTTCAAAGAGAGAGAGGGTGAGGGGGAGGAGCGGGTCCATAGTCCTGGCTCCCCAGAGGCTCCTGCCAGGTAGGCCTGAAGTCTGGGGCCCACTTTCCACTCTGCAGCCTGAGGAGGAAGAAAGTGCTTTGGAGAAGCACTAAAAAGAGAAAACTTGAGGCAGTTAAAGTTTAGAAGAAAGTTGGTGGGAGAAGGGGGACGGGGACTGTGATGTACCACTGCTGTGGTCGACATAATTCTTATTTCAGGTCAGGTGCTCCAGAAGCAGGACCAAGATGGAGTCTGCGCTATGAAGACTAACCAGTTGGTACGTCTGGGAAAAGTGTAAAAAGGTCTTTCATTTGATGATTATTTTGCACCCTAGAGACTGGGACCCCATCCTGTCAGATTAATGCCAGTGACCATACTTCAGCTGTGCCCTCAGCCGACTGTTTCGAGGCTCTCTCAGGTGGGCAGCTTCTGCGTGATGTGGAATGTGCTGTAGCCCGTGGAGCCCATGGTCCTGGGCCCACCCTTGCTCTTCTGCTGGGACATGGTCCCACAGTCTGATGTGATGTTGTATTGAATCTCATACCAGTGGATCGAACACTATGTAAGCCCTTAAGGTGGTGGTCGTGGCTGAGGCCTACAGATGGAAAAGGCAAATCTGTATCCAAAATACATGTATATTCTTGAAGTGCTGGTTTTTCTAGGTTTGAGGGGGCCCAGAAGGCAATGGCAACCCACTCCAGTACTCTTGCCTGGAAAATCCCATGGACGGAGGAGCCTGGTAGGCTGCAGTCCATGGGGTCGTGAAGAGTCGGACACGACTGAAGCGACTTAGCAGCAGCAGCAACAGCAGCTGTACAGTCAGTTCGTTGCAAGTTGTCCACTTGGTCTCTTCAAAGAATGGTGTCATACTGGGGGCTGGCTCATTGCTGGTCTCTGTTCAACAATGGTAATTATTAGCCTTAGCCCCTTCTCTTTCCATTCAAACGGGTGACCAGTACGAAGATCTATCTTGTTAAGTGAGAGTTCATACTTCTGGCTCCTGAATCACCTCCATCTTTGCCACTGAGGCCAGAAGGGCTGCTCACATCACAGCCTGAACCTGCTCTAGAGCCCTTTCCCGTTTTGCAGCCCTCAAAATCCAGCAGCCAATCACTTCACTCGGTACATGGGCCATGAAACTATCACTAGCTGTAGAAAACAACATCTTCAGAATCCAAACAGGCCTACCAGGCATTGTGCATCCTTCTTCATGGCAGATGGTAAACGATGTATAATTTGTCTTTCCCCTAAAAGGGGATTTCAGCATACCCCTGACCACTGAGCTGTAAATGTAGCAGACCCCTCTATATTCAGAGTTTATCTCCCATCTCCTGGAACATCTGTGAAGGTATTACCAAGGCCTCTAGCCTGTTGGTCACCTCTTGCTTGTCTGGCCTAATCAACATAATGCCCATAATGTAATTGGTAGATGTCATGTTCTGAGGAATACCAGGATAGTACAGAGATCTCCTGTAATATATCTATGTAATATATACAACAGAGGGCAGAAGTTTACATAGCTCTAGGGTAAAATTAAAAATGTATATTGTCCATTTGATGTGAATGTGAACTGTTTTTGATCCCTCCTCATTTTTTAACAACAACAAAAAAAAAACCCTAACTTTATTTAGCTCAGTATTTCCCAAATCTAGTGGCTCATGGAAACTTCTGCATACTTTGTGGGATAGTCCACAGGACACCAGTTTGAGGAAGGGGTCTCCAGGGGAAGCTATGTGGAAGAATTGAGCCACGGCAAGATTCCAGGGCCAAGAGAGGAGGAAAGGAGGCAGCTGAAATGCCAGGGCTAAGGGCCCCAGAGCATAAGGGAAAGGTAAACAGGAGAGGGCAAGGGCAGGGTGGATAGAGAAGGGCAAGGAGCTGTTTGGATGCAGAGAGGAGAGAGGGGGCAGAGGCAGCTCTGAGCATTCACATCTGGGGAGGGAGGAAAGGAGAGAGCAGAAAGGAAGTGAGGAGCAGAGGACATCCCTCACCCTGCACATTAATTTGTGAATGAGGGGGTCTAAAACCTGTGACTTCCCCAAGTGGGGGCTGATCACCTTTCTTGGCTGTGATAGAAAAGTCATTCACCATGTCAAGACCACAGGACATATTCCTGAGGCCATGTTACTTTCTTGAGCAAAGATAGTGGCTGTAATTTAGGCTCCTCTGTGGTCATGCTTGTTACGGTCTAGCAGGAGTCAGCAAACCCGAGCCTGAGAGTCACATCTGCCTGTTTTGTATATTAAATTTATTTTATTTAAAATATATATTATTGTGTTTTTTTGGAATCCAGCCACATTTACAAATTATCTATAGTTGCTTTCATACTACAACAGTAGAATTGAGTAATTGAAACAAGAACTCTATGACCAGCAAAATCTAAATATTTATTATCCTTACCTTTATGGAGAAAGTGCACTGACCCCTGGTCTACAGTAATCTTCCAGGTCCATCTGGTTTCTTCAGTGCCTGGATTAGCAAATTAGATGGAGATATTTTGGGAACCACCACCCCTGCATCTTTTTTATCTTTAAGAGTGACACTAATCTCTATTTTTTCTCCCAGGATGCAGAATCACTGTCTTGAAGGAAGAAGGGCTTCAAGAGCCTTCCACATGGCCTTTCCCATGACAGCTCTTAACTCTGCAGACCAAGGACTTGATGTGGGAGTTACACCAATTGCCAAGTATGTCAGTCTAATTGTACATTTGGTGAGAGGGGAACAGAGCACAGGGTGGGTTCATGGACACAGTAGACCACCAAGCCAGGACTTGGCTAGGATTTCATCTATTATCTAGGCTTCATATCATTTCTCTGAACCAGGGGCCTGTGGTGAAGCTTCAAGTCTCTGGGTATCAGCATCTCCACAGATCTTGTTCCAGCAGTCCTTGAAATGACACTAATTAGCGTCCAGGAATTCCCTTTTGCAGTTATCTGAGCAAATGCCACATGATACTTTGAAGGGGGAAAGGTTTCTGCATTGTCTTCTGAGATGGGGAGCTGGAGGGGTGATAGCTAATAGTGTAGGTGACAGCTTCCCTAAGTCTGCAGGCTCAGCAAGTTCAGAGGAGTCTGAAACTCAAAATCTCAGGGACCTTGATTGGATATTGAAGCCTCCTGAATTTGGCCCTTGGCTTTCTCCACCCTCCTAGAGGAGATGAGAGCTTCTTCATATACACTTAAAGAAGCCCTCTGGCTTCCATTCCTAGCTTTCAGTTGCCTCTTACTCAGTACTTCAGTGTTCATTATTTTTCTGTAGCGCATCACTGGCTCCTAGCAATCACACCAATACTCTTATCCATGCACCTGCTCTTTTCTCCATACATCTCAAATGCCTGATAAATCATTCTAGCTGGAACCTTCCCTTCTACCAGTACATACTCCCAATTCACCACAGGTGAAAGTTTTAACAGTTAGGCTACCACCTTACCCCAGAGCTGTGTTCCTCCTACTAGTAATTGGTGTCCTCACCACCTGCCCGAGGTAACTGGTAACTGCTCCAGAACCCCATCTTACTGCCTACTTTGTTGGACTACTTCTGGTACAAACTCACATAGCTTGGGTTCTCTGGAGCCAGATGCTGAGATGGGTGTAAGATGTTTATTAGGAATCAACACCTGTGAAGGGAGGATGAAGGAAACAGTATTGGGCAGAGGTTGAAGCTGAACTAAAATGCAGGCTCAACAGAGCTTTGGCCAATTTGGCAAGGAACTGTGGAGCGAGTGTTCTCTGCCAGACCATAATGAATGTGCCTTTAAATCTCCAATTTGCTCAGTCAGAGAACGTGGGCTGCCTTGGAAAGGGAGAGAACTCAGGAGAAGCAGCTCCTTGCAGCTGACTGCACCACATGTTCCTCCTTCTACTCCCAGCTGGGAAGAAAGTCCTTCCTTCCTTTAGAAGGGTTTGGACCATGTGTCTGTGTTTCTGCCCCAACTCCTTTCTTGGTGTTGAGAAATCAAGGAAATAACTTGAGTTATTGTAAAATGATGTTTGGGGTTGTTAATCTGCACTTCTTGAGTGTGGCACCCCTCAGAGACTTCAAGGATAAAGCATAATGGCTGAGGAGTTATGAAGGAATCAGTGCTCTAGAGTTTGGGCGACAGCAGTTTATAGGAATGAAAAGAGACATTGCCTGGGAAAGGCACTGGGTTCTTGACAGAAGACCCAGTTAGGAAGGAGAGGGAATAAAAGGGAATATGAGGGTCCAGGAGTCAGAATCTGCCTACCTTACAAGATTGTCTTGTGTTAAAAAAAAAAAAAAAACAAGATAAAAACAAGGGTGAATGAGGGTGAGGAGCAATGGGAACCCTCATATATTGCTGATAGGATGTAAAATGGTACAGTTGCTTTGGGAAAGAGTGTGCATTTCTTCAAAAGGTTAAACAGAAATAATGAGTGACCCAAAAATTCCCCTCTGTGCCAAACCCAAGGGAAATGAAAATGTTATGTCCACACAAAAAATTGCACATGACTGTTTATAGCAGCATTGTTAATAATAGTCAAAAAATGGAAACAACCCAGATGTCAATCAGTTGATGAATGGATAAACAGAATGTGATATGCATTAGAACATTTTTCAGTGATCAGAAGCAGTTAAGTACAGATACATGCTACAGTGTAGATGAACCTTGAAGGCATTATGCAGAGTGAAAGAAGCCAGTCACAAAAGGCCACATATTCCATGAGTGTGTTTAGATGAAATGTCCAGAACAAGAAATCTATAGAAACAGAGAGGAGATAAGTGGTTTCCAGGAGACGAGGGAAAGAGAAATAAGAAGAGGCTGCTATCGGGTACAAGGTTTCTTTTGGGGTGATGAAAATGTTCTAAAATTCATTTTGGCAGTTGCACAATTCTGAGAAAATACTAAAAACCAATGAGTTGTGTGCTTTAAATGGGTGAATCATATGGTATGTGAATTATTTCTCAATAAAGCTTTAAAATAAGGAAAGATTTCAGTCAAAAAAAGATAGCTTTGCATTGACTGACCAGAGCTGTCTCTGAAAGGTGTTGCCGGTTGTGAGAATGTGGTATATTTTATATCAGTTTTTAAGTTTGGATTTCTAAGATTATTCTTCCAACATCTGACATTTTTTGAAGGAAAGCATCAGGAATTTGAGCAAACGGTTGCAGAGGTTAGTGGTATCTGACAAATGTTTGTGATTGTGGCATTTGCAGCCAAGCTTCCCATGGGCATGAGGAAACTTTCCTATTTACTGTAGCCAAGGATTGTGCAGCTCCCTAACACCAGAGACACCTGAGGTAATCCATTCCCCTACAGATGTGTATAAGAGACAGCCTTTCCCCTCCCCACCCACCCATCCATTTATCCACCCACCTACCCACCTACCCATCCATCTGCCCACCAATCCATCCATTCATCCATTCAGTTACTAGTACCTACTGTGTGTTAGACCATGTGTAATTATTGGAAACACAGTGAAGAACACTGTAGTCACCAACTTTATCCTTACGCTTAGAGTATCGTGGTAAGGAAAGCAGATAAACAGATCATTGCAACACAGTCTACTTCACATGCTGTAAGAGGTGAACATAGGAGTTATAAACAAAAATAGGTCCACCTTGATAAATCAGCCCTCTCAGTGCTCACCTTATACAATCATCTTTCTGTATAGATGAACTCCTTTAATTTTCCCTTTTCCTCTTACTCCTTAATAACCATTTCCCCTTACTTTAAGATATATCCTGTTAGTGAGTAATCAGAGTATCACATTTTAACTGTATATATTAATAAAGTACACTTGGGATGTTATAATTTTGTATCAAATCCTTGCTGATATAAATAGATGACTGTACTGTCAAGATCGCAGTCACATGGATGTTCTAGAAATTTTGTAGCAAGAAGTCCAAGTTTATTGAAATAATTGGATTAATTGCCTTCCCTTCTGTGGCTTGGGGTTTTTCTCCCCCTAACAGCTCTCTTTAGAGAAAGTTTTATCGCCTAGCTCTCTGCATCTGTCTCTATCTGTCTTAGATGGCTGGTATGGGTTTTCCTACATGCTTCTGGTGGTTCTGTGAAATTGTTTGGCATTACAGACTCAGCTCTGTTGTGGTTTGAGATACTTTGAAAGAAGAGTGGTTCATTGCTGACTGCATTTTGTTGACCACATCCTCACTTGTGTCAATTTACTTCAGAGCTCCTTTTCTGCCATCTTATCAGTCTTGGGATTTTAAGTATTACGGACACTTTTCCATAATTTATTTTGATGTATATAGTCTCCCAATTAAAAAAAAAATATTTATCATTTATTTATTTTTGGCTGTACTGGGTTTTTGTTGCTGCATGCAGGCTTTCTCTACTCATGGTGAGCAGGTTTCTCATTGCTGCAACATCTCTTGTTGCAGAGCATAGGCTCTAGGGCCCTCAGGCTTGGTAGGTGTGGTACACGGGCTTAGTTGCCCCAAGGCATGTGGAATCTTGCCCAACTAGGGATCAAACTCTGGGTCCCCTGCATTGACAGGTGAATTCTTAACCACTAGACCACCAGGGAAGTCCTTTAGTTTCCCAACTTAGAAGAAACCAGTGGTAGTCATACTTTAGGAAGATTTGGGCAAATTCTGAGATTTTGAGTCCTTTGAAGTAGGGCACTGAAGGAGGTGTGCTATTTCTAGTTTTCTTTGTAATATCTCAGCATTGAAAATTCAAAAATGAAAAGAATTTTTAAAATACTATATGATATAAATGGGGCTTCCCCAGTGGCTCGGCAGTGAAGAATCCACTTGCAATGCAAGAACCACAGGAGACATGGGTTTGATCCCTGGGTCACAAAGATTCCCCTGGAGGAGGGCATGGAAACCCACTCCAGTACTCTTGCCTGGAGAATCCCCATGGACAGAGGAGCCTGGCAGGCTACAGTCCAGAGGGTCACAAAGAGTTGGGCATGACTGAAATGACTTAGACGCATATAAATATAAATATCACTTTGGGAGATGATTAAAAGGGCAACTGAGTGCTATTAGGTTATCAGTCTGTCAGTTAGTTCAGTCGCTCAGTCACATCCAACTCTTTGTGATCCCACGGACTGCAGCACACCAGGCTTCCCTGTCCATCACCAACTCCCGGAGCCTACTCAAACTCATGTCCATTGAGTCGGTGATCCCATGCAATCATCTCATCCTCTGTCATCCTGTTCTCCTCCTGCCCTCAATCTTTCCCAGCAACAGGGTCTTTTCCAAATGAGTCGGTTCTTCATATCAGGTGGCAAAAGTATTGGAGTTTCAGCTTTAGCATCAGTCCTTCCAATGAATATTCAGGACTGGTTTCCTTTAGGATGGACTGGTTGGATCTCCTTGCAGTCCAAGAGACTCTCAAGAGTCTTCTCCAGCACCACAGTTCAAAAGCATCAATTCTTTGGCACTCAGCTTCCTTTATAGTCCAACACATGATTACTGGAAAAACCATCACTTTGACTAGATGGACCTTTGTTAGTAAAGTAATATCTCTGCTTTTTAATATGCTGTCTAGGTTGGTCATAGCTTTTCTTCTAAGGAGCAAGCATCTTTTAATTTCATGGCTGCAGTCACCATCTGCAGTGATTTTGGAGCCCCCAAAAATAGTCTTTCGCTGTTTCCATTGTTTCCCCATCTATTTGCTGTAAAGTGATGGGACCAGATGCCATGATCTTAGTTTTTTGAATGTTGAGCTTTAAGCTAACTACTTTCCTCTTTCACTTTTATCAAGAGGCTCTTTAGTTCTTCTTTGCTTTCTGCCATAAAGGTGGTGTCATCTGAGTATCTGAGGTTATTGATATTTCTCCTGGCAATCTTAATTCCACCTTGTGCTTCATCCAGCCTGGCATTTCACATAATGTACTCTGCATTAATAGGATAAATATAAATATTTCATAATAATTTTTGCAATAAGGATGTTGTTATAATGCTTGAATATGATATATAAATTTCATTTTGTTTTCAATCTAAGTATTGCTTTAAAAATTATTGACAATTCCAGTGTTTCAACCTCAGCAGGGCAGTTTCCTCAAACTGAAACTAACTAAGGAAAAAACTTTAATTACTCAATAATGATTTACTAATTTAACACAGTCTATAGAACTCAAAATATGCAAAAATCTTGATTACAACTATATTAGTGGTTTTATTGAAATTAAGGCCCCCCCAAAAAGTGTGAAGTAAATACAAAACACATTGTGTATTATGTACATCATTATTGTATTACTCTTCCAAACATCACCAAACCACCAATGGACCACCCTTATTTATCTTTTTTTGTCATTAAGAAACTTATTTTTCAAGGTAGGAGGAGAGAACATATTTTATTTAACAGTTTGTTAGTTTGATTTATGGCTTCTATATGGTGTATGGCCCTACCCTGAACAAGCCTGATCTCTCTGTGTAACTTCTACGTGTTTAGACTTAAGAGTCTGTGGGCCTCCATTTCTGCTCTTGGCCCAGATTCTACAAATGCTTGAGGGAAACCTACCCCACCCCCTATTTCTTAGTTACAAAAAAAACACAACACAATGTTCATGACTTTAACTTTTTTTTTTTTTTTGGAAAGGGCATGGACTTCCCTGACAGTCCAGTGGTTAAGACTTCACACTTCCAATGCAGGGGTCTTAGTGTCCCATCCAGAGATGGAACACTAAGACCCCACTTGCTGTGGAGCACAGTCAAAAAAAATTTTTTTAATGGAAAAAGAGAGAAAAGGGCAAACATCGAAAAAAATCTACCTATCCCATCCACCTCATTCCTACCTCTGCCTGCAAACCCTTTCCTGCATAACCATGTTCTTTAATTTCTTGTATTTTTTTACACAAAATCATATGTAAATATGGCTTCTTATCTGCTCCCCAAGTGTTAGCATGCTATGTACATCACCCTTTTCCTACTTAATATTGAAGACATTTTGGAAATCTTTCCATATTAGCATACAGGGAAGTTTCTCAGTCTCTGTAAACAGCTGCATAACATCCATTAGTTGAATGTACTGCATATTGTTATTTAGTCCCATGTTAACAAGGACATTTGGTTCATTTCATAACTGTTACTACGATAAACAAAACTACATTGAATAAACTTCTACACTTAGCGTTTTTGCTTGTTTGTCTGCAAGTAAATCTGGGAAAAGAATGACAGGAAGTGGGATCGCAGCATTAGGAGGAACGGCAATGGTTCTCTATAGGGACCTTAGAGGTGAGTGAATTCTTCATTGTTCAAGAGTGTCCTTCTCGGAGCATGGTCGCCATTGCTGTTCTTTCTCTACTAAAAGCCAGCAACACACTCTCATCTCAGAGGTTAGCTGGTGTGTGCCCTCTCACTTTTCTTTCTCTGAGCAGCTATCTACCAAATGTGTCCACAGACCATTTGTAGGGAATTGAGTTATGATATATCCTTTTAATAAAATATCACTTGCCCTATTAAACCTTCTTGTATGCTAGGCCCTGTTCTGAGTACTTTAAATTTAATAGGCCTTTGATCTTCATAACACTCCTATGAGATAGAAGGTGTTGTTACATTTCACAGATGTATCCAAAACTATAATTAAAGTAGTTGATTGAACAGTGCATGAAATATGTAACATCAGGATCTCATACTTAGATATTACTGATTATAACCTAGTATAGTGAGCTCTTTTAAATTATCCATTATTACTATTTATTTGGGGAGAAGGAAGTGGCAACACACTCCAGTACTCTTGCCTGGAAAATTCCATGGATGGAGGAGCCTGGTAGGCTACAGTCTGTGGAGTCACAAAGAGTTGGACATGACTGAGCAACTTCACTTTCTTTCTTTCTGTAGTTCCTTTTGGAGAAGGAAATGGCAACCCACTCTAGTGTTCTTGCCTGTAGACTCCCACGGATAGAGGGGCCTGCTGGGGCTGCGGTCTATGGGGTTGCAGAGAGTCGGACACGACTAAGCAACTAACACATGCTACTTATTTGGGCCAGAAGAAAGCATCCTCTGAGCTTTTTGGCTCTATGCCTAAACATGTTAGTGTGGATGATAAAATTATGCCAAATTCTATAGTAATGTATATATATATGTATGTACAGACACATACATGTGCACACACACATATTTTTAAGATTTCCTCCTTGTATGAGGCAAATGTTCTACTTTATCAATTAAAACCTGTTAGTGAAACTGTTCATTTTGGTAGGAAAACATGAAGTACATGAGGTTTAATAAGTAGTTTCTAGAAAGCTGCATGGCTGTTGTGTAACTGTTACTACAAGATTGTTATTACTCAGCTCACTGCAGAGGAGTCTTCTGCTGAGACTGCCATGGATCGCTGTGTGCGTTGGATGGTTTGTCTCCTTAGCTGTAGGAGGGACCCAGAAGTTCCCTCTGGAGGCTCACCTTGGGGATGTTGCTGTACAGTGCTCTAAGGAAGCATCCCAGGTGTGATTAATCTCTTTTAGACTGGTTGAAAATGAATTTCCATAGCCTAATTTGGAAAAAGAAAACACCTTTTTTCTTGTTGGTAACCTCAGAAACAACTCTTAAATATGCAGAAGTATAACCACTTTCTTGAGTAGTTTGAAACCTGGTGAAAAAAATCCCTTTCGATGGTAGCTCTCTCTCATTCAAGCAGCCCCTCTCTTGTCTTTTGCCTCAGACCCAGCCCTTAGTTTTGTCTTTAGTACAGTTCTATAATACCTATTTCTTGCTATTTGCCTTGGTATGCAGTACTGAGCTTTCTTACCTTTTTCCCAGTACCAATACACTATAATTTATTTAGTTTATGTTTAAGATAACACTTATTTGCTTTGTAAAACCCAATTATAAAAATAAAAGGTACTCAGTATAAAAAACATGAGGCTCAAAGACTCAAAGAGGAAAATACAAATCACCTCTACTCTTTTCTCCAAGAGATGCCTGTTGTTCACATAGGAACATGTGCTGTGATTGAATTATACATAGCGGTACTTGACATTTTTTAATTAATGCTCTTTTACTGCTTCTCTTTGGAAAACACATTTTAAAATAGAGAAAAGTTTCAGACACCTTGAAAGTTCTGAAGAGTGATAACATGTTTGAGGAGCAAGTACTTTTTCAGTTAGTTTCCTAATTAAACATTTTGCTTTCTTCATTAAGGCCCCTGTTCAAGCAGCAGAAAACGAACTCTCTCTAAATTAAGCAAAAGATGTTCTACCAGAAGAATATAGCGGTCTCATGAGATTGAAGAGAAGCTGAAGAACAAGACTTGTTTCCAGCCAGACTGTGCGGCATGCAGCATCTTAGTTCCCTGACCAGATATGGAACTCACACCCTCTGCTGTAGAAGTGCAGTTTTAACCACTGGACCGCCAGGGAAGTCCCCAACAGGGCTTATAAAAAACAGGGATTTGGCAGTCCTGGCCTGGCCTTCCTTACTTGTTTGCCCATCTTTCCTCAAAAATCAAAGCACCATGAGAAAGTGTTTTTTCTTTTGTTTTCTTTCACTGAATTTAAGTCATGTAAAACTAGTTGGGAGAATTCCTGAGGTCCAGTGGTGAGTCTCGTAGCTTTCGCTGCCAGGCCCTGGGTTTATTCCCTGACTGGGGAACTAAGATCCTTCAAGCCCTGTGGTATAGCCAAAAGAAAAGAAAAAGAAAAAAAAAAAAAAAGATTCAAAACTAACTGGCCTTGGTGATAGACTAACTATGGGTGGAGATGGAAGGGAGTCAGGAATGACCTCCAGGTTTCTGGCTTCCATAAATATATTGCTAATGGAACATGAAAGGAGACCAGGCTGGCTGTATCTTAAGAGGGGTTAGATGAATGGTTTGGTTGGGGACATGCTGAATTTGAAGTGCCTTGAGACATCAAAAGATGTGAAGTAGGCAACTGGATACATGGGTTGTGCCACTGCTTTTCTATCTGCATCTCCAGCTTCCTCTCCACACTGCCTGCAGCCCTGGGAGGCTCACTTGCAGCAAACAAGTCCTTTTGCTTTTGGCTTTAGGTTGGGTCAGTTCAATGGGGAGCAATTGCAGAGGATCAAAGGAGGAAAAGGAGTGAGGCAGGTCTTTATTTTCTGGGTTCTTCCCTGCAGAGTTGCTGGCTGACTGCAACCCTGAACCAAATGTCATTGCTCTTCTCAGACAGCCTCACCCACCAAGCCTTTTCTCTCTAGGGTCCAGTAGTGTTCTTGCTTGTTTCAGAATACTGTGCTACCTCCAGTAATTTTCCTATGTTCTGTCCACTCACTCAAATTGCACCAATCTAAGGGTGCAATTTGAGTGATACCACTCATTTCCAGGGTCCTGGCTGATACATATGTTGTTGTTATTTATTCACAAAGTTGTGTTCAACTCTTTGTGACCCCGTGGACTGCAGCACACCAGGCTTCCCTGTCCTTCATGATCTGCTGGTGTTTGCTCAAATTCATGTCCATTGAGTCAGTGATCTAACCAACTCATCCTCTGCTGCCCCCTCTCCTTTTGCCTTCAATCTTTCCCAGCATCCGGGTCTTTTCCAATGAGTCAGGTCTTTGCATCAGGTAGCCAAAGTATTGGGGCTTCAGCTTTAGCATCAGTCCTTCCAATGAATATTCAGGGTTGATTTCCCTTAGGATTGACTGATTTGATCTCCTTGTAGTGCAAAGGACTCTGAAGCATCTTCTCTAGCACCACAGTTCAAAAGCATCTGTTCTTTGGCACTCAGCCTTCTTTATGGTTCAATTCTCATATCCGTACATGACTACTAGAAAAACCATAGCTTTGACTATATGGACTTTTGTTGGCAAAATGGTGTCTTTGCTTTTTAATACATTCTCTAGGTTTTTCATAGCTTTCCTTTCAAGGATCAAGCAGTTTTTAATTTCATGGCTGCAGTCACCATCTGCAGTGATTTTGGAGACCAATAAAATAATATCTGTTACTGGTTCCACTTTTTCCCCATCTGTTTCCCATGAAGTGATGAGACCAGATGCCATGATCTTGGTTTTTTGAATGTTGAGATTTAAGCCATCTTTTTCACTCTCCTCTTGCACCCTCATCAAAAGGCTCTTTAGTTCCTCTTTCCTTTCTGCCATTAAGGTGGTATCATGTGCATATCAGAGGTTGTTGATATTTCTCCCAGCAGTCTTGATTGCAGCTTGTGATTCATCCAACCTGGCATTTCACATAATGTACTCTGCATATAAGTTAAATAAACAGAGTGACAGTATACAGCCTTGTTACACTCCTTTCCCAATCTGGAACCAGTCAGTTGTTCCATATCTGGTTCTAACTGTTGCTTCTTAACCTGCATACAGGTTTCTTAGGAGACAGGTAAGATGATCTGGTACACCCATTTCTTTAAGAACTCTCCACAATTTGTTGTGGTCCACATAGTCAAAGGATTTAGTGTAGTCAGTGAAGCAGAAGTAGCTGTTTTTCTGATATTCCCTTGCTTTCTCCATGATACAACTAATGTTGGCAATTTGATCTCTGGTCCCTCTGTCTTTTCTAAACCCAGGTTGTACCTCTGGGTTGTACTGCTGAAGCCTAGCTTGAAGAATTTTGAGCATAACCTTGCTAGCATGTGATGTTTCCCCAGTGGCTCAGCAGTAAGGAATCCACCTCAACGCAGGAGACAGGTTCGATCCCTGGGTTGGGAAGATCCCCCAGAGAAGGAAATGGTAACCCACTCCAGTATTCTTGCCTGGAAAATCCTATGGACCGAGGAGCCTGGAAGGCTACAGTGCAAATTGTAGGTCTTCACAGAACCAGTCAACTTCAGCTTCTTCAGGATCAGTGGTTGGGGCATAAACTTGGATCATTGTGATGTTGAATGGTCTGCCTTGGAAACAAACTGAGATCTTCTGTCATTTCTGAGGTTGCACCCAAGTACTGCATTTCAGATTCTTTTGTTGACTGTGAGGGCTATACCATTTCTTCTAAGGGATTATTGCCCACAGTAGTAGCTATAATGGCTTTCTGAATTAAATTTGCCCATTCCCCTCCATTTTAGTTCATTGATTCCTAAGATGTCGATATATAGTCTTGTCATCTCCTGCTTGACTACATCCAATTTACCTTGATTCATGGATCTAACATTCCAGGTTTCTGTGCAATATTTCTTTATAGCAACAGACTTTACTTTCACCACCAGACACATCCACAACTGAGTGTTGCTTCTGCTTTTGCCCAGCTGCTTCATTCTTTCTGGAGCTATTAGTAATTGCCCTTCGCTCTTCCCCAGTAGCATATTGGACACCTTCCAGCCTGGGGGGCTCATCTTCTAGTGTCATACCTTTTTGCCTTTTCATACAGTTCGTGGGGTTCTCCAGGCAAGAATACTGGAGTGGTTTGCCATTTTCTCCTCCAGCTGACCACGTTTTGTCAGAACTCTTCACTATGACCCGTCTGGCTTGGGTAGCCCTGCATGGCATGGCTCATAGCTTCATTGAGTTACACACATCCTTTCACCATGACAAGGCTGTGATCCATGAAGGGAAATAGATGTGTACAGAATTCAAAGCACAGGTTATGGCTGGAGATATATTTTGTGAATCACTTGTTTTTTTAAAAAAGAGAAACTGATGTGGATTAAATTAAATTCCTTTGTGGGGAAGTGCAGTCAAGATGTGGAGAGTGTTTAGGAGTGAGCTTTAAGAAATTCTGTCTTGCCTATCACTGAAACAGAGCAGTGGAAAGAAGAATCTGATGAACAGACTCCAGGAACCACCTTGAGAAGGAGGCACCTAGTCTTGACCATCCACCGTGGCATCATAAGCAAAAGAGAAGAAATTCACTAAAGGGAAGTCAGAATGATATTAAAATGGTAGAATGAATGCTGGGAGGCTGGATGCAACACACCCACATACACCTATACAACCCTTATGCAAACATACCTACGTAAGTTTATTGGAATGGAATACACATATTTTTGCTCTGTCAACAAGATTAATTCTGTTGTGTGAGTGGCAGAAAAATCCAAAATGGTAATAATATAAAAAAGATGATTTATTACTTTATTATGTAAACAAAGTTTGGAGGCAACTCAGAGTTGTTTTAGATAGTACTCATGGTGTAGGGATCAAGGTTCCTTTATCTTGTGGTTCCACCATCCTCATAGTACAAGTTCTATCTCATGGTTCAGGATGGCTACTTGTGGTTCAGTTGTCTTGTCCGCGTTCCAGTCAGCAGGACATTTTTCAGATATTGCATACAACACATGTTTCATTGGCCAGAACTTGGATTCAGTTCAGTTCAGTCGCTCAGTCGTGTCCGACTCTTTGTGACCCCATGAATCGCAGCACGCCAGGCCTCCCTGTTCATTACCATCTCCCGGAGTTCACTCAGACTCACTGAGTGAGTCCATTGAGTCTGTGATGCCATCCAGCCATCTCATCCTCGGTCGTCCCCTTCTCCTCCTGCCCCCAATCCCTCCCAGCACCAGAGTCTTTTCCAATGAGTCAACTCTTCTCCTGAGGTGGCCAAAGTACTGGAGTTTCAGCTTTAGCATCATTCCTTCCAAAGAAATCCCAGGGCTGATCTCCTTCAGAATGGACTGGTTGGATCTTGCAGTCCAAGGGACTCTCAAGAGTCTTCTCCAACACCACAGTTCAAAAGCATCAATTCTTCGGCAGTCAGGGCGCTCAGCCTTCTTCACAGTCCAACTCTCAGAACTTGGATATATGACCATATTTACTGGTGAGCTACTGAGAAATAGCTTTGCTTCAAATGACCATGTGCCTAGATTAAAACCAAGAGTTTTAATATAAAACAAGTAGGCTGGGACTTCCTTGGTAGTACAGTGGATACAAATCTGCCTGCCAACCCTGGGGACACAGGTTCCATCCCTGGTCTGGGAAGATTCCACATGCCATGGAGCATGCCTCACAACTATTGAGCCTGCGTGCTGCAGCTACGGAAGCCTGTGTACCTAGAGCCTGTGCTCCACAACAGGGGAAGCCACCGCGATGAGAAGCCAGTGACTGCAAGGAGCAGGCCCTGCTGGCCATAAGTAGAGAAAGCCCACACAGAGCAACAGAGACCCAGTGAAACCAAAACCAAAATAATAAATAAATAATTTTTTTTAAAAAGGAAATGGAGAATGGAATTTGGGACACCACTAGTAGTCTTTGCCAAACATGTTATTATACAATGTATTTTCATTCAAAAATTTTCCCACTTTTGATGACTCTTGCCAGCTGTAGTTATTGTATAATATTCTTCCATATATGTACTAGGTCTTCTAATCCAAAACACCCATGAAAAATATTAGATAACATCAAGGATCCAATTCATGGCTAGTACAGCTTAGGAAGATTTTTAAAACTAACTTGGCTTGTCCACATATCTTACAACATTAGAGTCAAAAGAACCTGTAGCGAACATCTTTCAGCTAAGTGCAGCCTGGCTGCAAAAGCATGCCTCCTGAAGCTAGTTCTGACTAGAGAATTTTTAAATTCATGAGCACATTTTACACCCTGCTTTAGGCAGATGTGAACATGCACATGTTACCCCTGGCTACACATCAATTTCTAGACAGGAATAAACTACCCATTGCTGCTTTTTCTAGGAGGCATATGATGCTGTGGTGAATGGGGCCATAAATTTCTGCAGGAGATGGAAATCCCACAGTAGGCACTCATTACCATGTCTTTGGACTGCCTTTTCCCATAACAAATATGGTCAATTTTGTTTATGGGGATGGTAGGGAAGGTAGTCATTGGCTCAAAGAATTTGGCTCTTTAAGTCAGAGTAAAGCAACCAACCATTTTCTTATGCAATGTGGAAGAGAAACAGTTTCAAAGTCCAGCCAAGTGTAGATTGGGAAGGTAATAAGGTAGCAAGATTTTTCTCATTACAGTGGGTCTATTTACTTCTTATGCAGGCATTTCATGGCTTAAGGGATCAGCAACAATCTGTGGCAAATTGTCTTCAAATTCTAGAGTTATCAAACCCTGTCTTAGATACATGGCAAAGAATGTAGCATGGTGAAAGAGGCTCGTAATAAAACCAGTATTTAGTACATAAGAATTTTGGTAAGAAGCAAATGAAACTATGAATGACAAATATCAACTTTAGACTGCGCCACCAGTATTATTTTAATCATCTTCTTGTGTCATGGCTCCAGCCCAAATGTTATTATTTAGCCAGCAGGAGTTAACATGTATTAGTCTGATATAATTATTAGGTCCCAGAGAGTTCTAGGTTATTAGTCCCAAAGGTGCTATCTTAACCAGATGGCCAAAAGGTTGTGTGCAGCTCTGTTCAGTGGGAGAATTAGTGAGTCGTCATGTAATTCTACCCGTTTGTGTGGGTAGAAAGTTGTTTAATTTGAACCTAGCATCAGCAATTACAGATATCTCTGAAACATTTTTAAAAGAACCTAATAATTCTCTAAGATTATAAAACAGTAACAAAAGTTGGATAATACCAGTGTTGCTTTGGTTCCTGGTAAGTTCTGTCTTACAACATTGCTCATTGGTGACAATAGTTGAATAGATTATGGCGCCTAATTATTATTGACTTTATATCTCCATGTAATAGCTTGCCACATGCTGACTTGCTAACCAATCCATGATAATACCATTGTACACAAAGTAACAAGTGGAATGATTTCCCCATATGTTACATAGAAAGGATCTTCAGAATTTTTTTATGAAAAAAACAGTGGAACTGCTGATAACTGTCTTAGTTATCTTCTGTTATGTAATAAGTCACCCCAATCCTTAGAGACTTTAAAGTATTCTTGTGGGTCAGGAATCTGAGCAGAGCATGGTTGCTTGCCTCCAGGTCTGTCAGGAGTTTACAGTCAACTGTCAGCGGTGGTTGTGATCTCATCTAACAGCTCAGCTGGGGGTAGTGTTGGGGTCCACCCTAAAGCTCACTCATGTGGTCATCGGCAGGCCTGAGTCACTTGTCATTAGGGCCTTTCCATGGGGCTGCCTCATGACATGGAAACTGGCTTTTCATGGGACCAGTGAGAGAGAGAGAGAACCAGAAGCCAGTCTTTTATAATTTAATCCCCAGAGTAGCATGTTATCCCTTCTGCCATATTTCGTTCATTAGAAGTGAGCCAATAAATCCAGTCCATAGGACTGGGAGGGAGTAAACAAGGGCGTGAATATTAGCTAGTGGGAATCAATAAGGATTATCATAGAGGCTTCTTACAACAATGGCATTGGAGTTTTATAATTTTGAAATAATTATTTGGCAGATGGTCTTCAGTTTAATAAATTATTTTGTTTTTACATAGTAGCTAATGTTGAATATTTGTTAATGAAGTGAGGTTAGATATCTGCTGATAATTTCCTAGAATGTGCTTAATGTCAGCTCAAGTTTTATGATCTACTTGGAGGCACTGAGCCTGTAAAATCTACATAGTAGTTTTTATAGGTTCATTACAGTTCATCTAGTAAATTCTCTTTCAGTAAATTAATTAGTAAACTAATTTCTATGCCTCCCATTTTTTAATATTTATTTTTTTAATTGAAGGATAATTGCTTTACAGAATTGTGTTGGTTTCTGCCAAACATTAACATGAATCAGCCTTAGGTATACATATGTCCTCTCCCTCTTGAACCTCCCTCCCCATCCCGCCCCTCTATGTTGTTACAGAGCCCAGGTTTGAGTTCCCTGAGTCATATAGCAAATTCCTATTGTATGCCTCCCATTTTTAAAAAACTAATGAGCAGAAAATATATTTTACATGGTAAGAATTTGAGTTATTGTATATTTGGCATGACTGGGCTAAATGTTACTCATGATTTCTAAACATAAAACAAATGTGTGTGTGTGTGTGTGTGTGTGCGTGTGTGTGTGCGAATGTGTGCATTCATGACTTGAATCTCTAGGTGCTTATATCAATTAGCAGAAGATACATTATGATAAAATCAACCAATATCATTTTCTTTTTGCCTGAAGAACTTTATTTAATATTTCTTTTAATACAGGTCCTCTAGCAATGAATGTTCTCAGTTTTTATTTATCTAATGTTTTCTTTGAGGAAAGCGTTCTAGCATGACAATTTTCTTTCAGTGTTTTAAAGATATTGTAGCAGACTCTTCTGGCCTGCATGGTTTCTAATGAAAAGTTTGCTGTCATTCTTATCTTTGTTCTCTGTACATAGTGTTTCAAATTTGTCTGGCATTTTTTAAAATGTATATTCTGCTTGGAGTTTGTTGAGATGTTCAGATCTGTGGATTATAGTTTTCATCAAATTGGGAAGAATTTTGGCCATTATATCTTCAACTATCTCTCCTCCCCCTTCCTCCTGAAACTCCAACTACACGTTTATTGGACTCCTTGATATTGTTTACAGTCACTGATGCTGTGTGTGTGCACAAGTATGTTTATCTTTTTTTATCTCTGATTCATGGATAAGTTTCCTATTGCTGTGTAACAAACGACCACCAACTTTGAGGCCTAAAATAACACTGACTTATTAACTCACAGTTCTGTAGGTCAGAAGTCTGGCATAGTATATGTCTGGATTCTTTGCTCAAGATCTCACATGGTTGAAATCAAGGTGTTAACTGGGGATGAGGTTCTCATCTGAGGCTAGCATCCTCTTCCAAGCTCACTGGTTGTTGACAAAATTCATTTTCTTGGGGCTGTAGAATTGAGGTCCCTATTTCCTAACTGCTTCTCAGCTCATTGCTGGTCTTTGCAAGTGAAGGCTGCCCATGTTCCTTACCCCATATGCTTCTCCATTGTCAAGCCAGCAGTAGTACTTTGGATATCTCTCCTGCTTTTGATCCCTTACTTCCTCTTTGTGACTATCCAGAGAAGCTCTATGCTTTCAAAGGCCTCTCATTCTCAGGTCAGACCCACCTGGATGATCTCTCTTTTTTTAACATCATCTGTATCCTCATGCTTAGTCACTCAGTTGTGTGTAACTCTTTATGACCCCAGGGACTATAGCTCACCTGGTTCCTCTGTCCTTGGGCTTCCCCAGGCAAGAATACTGGAGTGGGTTGCCATTTTCTACTGCAGGGGTTCTTCCCAATCCAGGGATCGAACCTGCATCTCCTGCACTGGCAGACAGGTTCTTTACCACTGAGCCACCTGGGAAGCCCCGTCTGTATCCTAGAATATAACAATCGCCAGAGGGGAATCCATTATATTCATTGTCTTGTGGATTATATTACATGCACATACACAAGACACAAAATCTTTGGGAACATTTTAGAATTCTGCCTAGCACAGATAGTTTTACTGCTGTTTCTGCAGCATCATTCTTGTTATCAATCTCATTTAGTGTATCTTCCAATCAGACATTGTATTTTTTATCTCTAAATGCACCACTTGGGTCATTTTAAAATCTTCCATTTCTTTCCTCGTAATGGTCATGTTTTCCTCTACCTTCTTGATTAGAGACCACATTTATAAAAACCGTTTCAGCATCTTTGCTAATTCCACCATTTTCTTCATTTCTGGTTCTATAGTTTTTTAATAAAAATTTCTCTTGGTTATAGATAATCTTTCATGCTTCTTTGCATGCATGGTGATTTATGGTTAGATGTTGAACACTGTGAATTTTACATTTTTGAATGTTTGGTTATACTGTAATATTTTAAATTGTGTGGGATTTTGTTTTGGCACACAGTTAAGTTACTTGGAGTCAGTTGGATTCTTTCACCTTCTTGCCTCTAAGCTTTGTCAGGGCAAATCCAGAGTTGCTTTCAGTCGGGAAATAACTTAGCCCTCCTGCTAAGGTGGTACACTCTTGATGATCCTTCTTAACGCCCCATGTATGAAAAACTTTTCCACTCAGGCTTGTACAGCAGAAACCATTCCTAGCCCTGTGAGAGCACAGGGAATTATTATGCCTTCTCATTTCCAGTGGGTCTTTTCCTGGCCTTGGGTAATTTCCTTTCACACAAGAGAACAGTAGAACTCACCCAGATACTTGGGGGTATTTGTAGAGTTCCAGAGCTCTCTCTTTCTCAGCAGCTCCCTTCTTTCTGGTAATTTGTCTTGAAAATTCTACTTGCCTTGGCCAATATCTGCTTTTCAGCTCAACAAGACTTCTGGGGTCTGTTTGGGTTCCCATTTTTACTTTTTTCTGTACTGCAGCCTGGAAATTACCTCCAGGTTCAGTTCAGTTCAGTTCAGTCGCTCAGTCGTGTCTGACTCTTTGCGACCCCATGAATCGCAGGACGCCAGGCCTCCCTGTTCATCACCATCTCTCGGAGTTCACTCAGACTCATGTCCATCGAGTCAGTGATGCCATCCAGCCATCTCATCCTTGGTCGTCCCCTTCTCCTCCTGCCCCCAATCCCTCCCAGCATCAGAGTCTTTTCCAATGAGTCAACTCTTCGCATGAGGTGGCCAAAGTACTGGAGTTTCAGCTTTAGCATCAGTCCTTCCAAAGAAATCCCAGGGCTGATCTTCAGAATGAACTGGTTGGATCTCCTTGCAGTCCAAGGGACTCTCAAGAGTCTTCTCCAACACCACAGTTCAAAAGCATCAATTCTTCAGCGCTCAGCCTTCTTCACAGTCCAACTCTCACATCCATACATGACCACAGGAAAAACCATAGCCTTGACTAGACGGACCTTAGTCGGCAAAGTAATGTCTCTGCTTTTGAAAATACTATCTAGGTTGGACATAACTTTTCTTCCAAGGAGTAAGCGTCTTCTAATTTCATGGCTGCAATCACCATTTGCAGTGATTTTGGAGCCCAAAAAATATGTCCAGTTCTAACTGTTGCTCCCTGACCTGCATACAGATTTCTCAAGAGGCAGGTTAGGTGGTCTGGTATGGTACAATTGTAGGGCTGACCTTGTTTATTTGCTTTCTTTCAGAGGTCATGGATCTTCTCTGCCTGTTCTCCAATGTGTGAAAATAGTTGTTTCATATATTATTTCCATTTTTTCTACCTATTTAAGATGAGAGAATAAATATGCTCCCTGTTACTCCATTCTGGCTTGTAGTGAAATATTTATGATGAAACCAAAATAAATATAGAATTTTACTTTTAAGAACTTTAAGAGTATAGCATGATCTTCATTTTAGGTCGAATTGAACTATAATTAGTCCGCCTTTCAAATATAAAGCCTGTACTAAGTATTAGGATGTAGTTGCTTCTCTGTGTCTTAAATAGTGAGTTCACATAGGAAGAAGGTATGCAGAAGGTTTTTGAAAGAGTAGGAGAATGTTACGAAGAACATGGAAGAAGATATAATGTCAAGGAAACTGTTGGATTGTCTGGGTTCTTTGATTCAGCAAGTATTCCCTGAACAAACATTTTTGCCGAGTCCCTGTTATCCTGGCTTTCCCACCGGCTGGAGCAAGCCAAGGATCAAGTGCAGCGTGGTATGGCTAGGACCTTTGGACTCCCAGGTGCTTCCTCTCTGTGCTCTCGGGAACTGCTGTGACTGCCTCCCTCTTTTTGTCCTTTGGATGTCATTGTTAAGGGTCAGCACCATCCTTAGATCTAGGCGAGATGGTTTTCTGTCCTGAGCCCTAAGCTTTCAACATCTGTATTTCACAGATACAGAAAACATAAGTTTATTAAAAACACACAATATCCTGTCACTGGGATCCAGAGCTCAGCTCTGATGTAGTACTGTGTGTAACATCATACATCTCCTCTCACGACTCATGCTATTCAGGACCCAGGGAAACACTTATCCACAACTCATGCCCAAAGTGCTTTTAGGCGACAGACGATGGCATCTGGGTGTCCTGAAAGTCTGTGTTTGATTATAATAGATAATAGATTATAGTAGATGTTAGAGATCAGTGCTGCTTTGGCATGAGGATTTGAGTAGCAGAGATGGGTAGTAAAGAGAAGACAGATTAACTGTTGAGTACCTCCTCTCAGATAACTTNCGCTTCAGTCGTGTCCGACTCTGTGCGACCCCATAGACAGGAGCCCAACAGGCTCCCCTGTCCCTGGGATTCTCCAGGCAAGAACACTGGAGTGGGTTGCCATTTCCTTCTCCATTGTGTGAAAGCGAAAAGTGAAAGTGAAGTCGCTCAGTCGCATCCGACTTCTAGCGACCCCATGGACTGCAGCCTACCAGGCTCTTCCATCCATGGGATTTTCCAGGCAAGAGTACTGGAGTGGCTTGCTATTGCCTTCTCCGGTTCCAGAGCATAGTTCACAGCAATTGCATATGGTAGCCAAGAAATAGTTTGCAGTATTTATTCATATTGTTTTAAAATTTGTTTATATGTAGGTCTAAATGTAACATGAGTAAAATGCAATACCAGTTCTTTACACTGTTGACTAGATGGTTACTAGATACTAGAACATTGGGCCAGTTTGAGTTTTCCAGGAAGAAAATGCCAAGACAGAGTCAGGAATGCAAGAGATTTATCTGGGGAGATGCCTGTGAAAGGCACAGGGAAGAGGCAGCAGGACTGGGCAGGAGAAGTCTTTGGACCACAAAGTAGATCTAACACCTGTGAAAGGAGAGAGGAAAATAAGGAAATTTGGGTAGAAAGACTCTCAGACCTCAGTACAGCTCAGAGAAAATCTTGACCAGCCTAATAAAAAATAAATTTTAGTTTTACCTGAGCCCTTGTTCCTACAAACATTAAGATCTGCGGAGTTTCCATATCTCTCAGAGCTAAAACTCTTTGCCTGGCCTGTTTTTTTATGCCCACTTTGTTGTTTCAGAAATCTGATTCTTAGCTTTAACTTGTCCCAATTCATTTAAAATGTGCCAGAGTCCCTTATCCTGGCCCAAGCTGTGTCAGATGGATAGAAGGAGGGGCAAAATGGGGGGAATAAAATCTCATGGCAGTGGAGTGCGGGGGTGGCAGGCAGAGTGAAAAGACTGGTAGTATTTGGTGTAAATTTTGCCAAGATTGAAACTAGGAATGAAGAGTGAATGTTATAAGGCAGGAAAGACATATTGTCTTCAGAGAAATTGAACACTGAACTTAATGACAGCCCACAACTGATAATAGTGAACTTTTTGTCTTAAAGAGAACAGTAGTATAATGGATCCACTCTTAAGACACATTCGCAAGTGTTGTTTTAAGGTGTCAAATCAGTGCATGCTAAAAAATATTAATAAGAAACCTTGAGCTCATTCTCAAGATTTGCATCAAATTAGACCCACCTGGCTCTGTTACTGTTTTCAAAAGGCTAAATGCTTGGCAGACAGTATAGGTATTTGTGGAAATTTTAGAATTGCATATATTAGAGCAAACTGGTTGTCTCCAGAAAGTGGCTGTTATTGGGAGCACTGAATTACTATGTTACTGTGCAAATGAATACAAAATAATGGGTGCAGCATCCAGATGGCAGCCCTTACAAACTGTTTGCCTTTGGAATAGTCACTTGACCTCTCTGTGCCTTGGATTCCTCATCCACAGCAGAGCAATAATGATAGCTCTTATCTCCTTTAGACTATGGTGATGATGAAATGAAATTATACATGTGAATAAAACACTAGAATGGGCCCTGGCATCTACCAACCTTTCAATAAGTATTGTTTATAATGATTGTTTCTTTATCCATCTGTATTTGCTCCCTTCCATGGATTTATTATACTTCTAAGCTAAGCTGGCTGCCTTGCAAAATGTGTTCATTAGAAGGGTGTTGAGTGGATCAGTTCAAACTTATCACCTCTACAAATTACTAAAATAGCTCAAGGATCCTGTGATAATAGCAGTAGATCACCCTTGCAGCAAAAGATGAGGTGGATGAGGGTGCATCGTCCATTTAAATCGCTGCCACCAATCTACCACAGAAGTTTTGAAGTGATTCTTCTAAAGGGCATAAAAAAAAGAGTTTCTTTTTCATGCCTGTTCTTGAAATATGCTACAGATGCTATGAAAAACAGGGACAAGAAGTGGGAGGTAAGAGTTCTTAGATGAGATTTAAGATATTACTTGCCAAAGAGTTTTGGTCTGGATTTCTTGTATTTCAAAATTGTGTCCCACAGGTCACCATAGCGACATCTTGAAGTCGATTGAGTAGCGATTGAGAAAAACACATGGTTCTCTCTGACTCTCTAGGGCCTCCTCTCTGCTACAATCCACCATTCACCCACAGACACCAAGGAGCCATGGGACCAGAAATCTATATATTCCTTTCGAATTCCCAATTGGTAATAGCAACAGGGAATAAGGGAATTTGCAGGCCTTGAAAGTAACTTGAAATCATTAAATCGAATTCTATTTGACCTGGTTAGATTTGCAGATTTCTTTCTTCCATTCTGGCCGAACTCACTATGGATTAGAAACTATAATCTCTCCCATTTTTCCCCAGGATTCAATTCTGAGTATTTTTCTTTCCTGAGATGCAGACCTTGGAGGACTAGACTTTAGATATGCAAGTCCATCCTTGCTAGCTTCTCAGCCCACCTTTGAGTTCCAAATCCATGTCTGAAGAATTATTCTCTCCTCAATACTGGACATTTCAAGGGAGAGGGAGCTTGCCAGGAGGGAATGGCCTCATCCATTATGTCTGAGGATAACCCTCTCTCTGAGAAGACAGCTTGGGGGAACACAAAGGTTCTTAAGACAAATTTCACCCCCTCCAACACTCACAGAAGGGAGTGTGCCATTTGGAAGGACTGCCACCATGAGACAGGCCTCAGCTCTGAAAATGCATCTCTTCAGTCTCTTCCAGGCTCAACATCCTGGGTTCCATCCACTTGCTCATTTATCAAGGCTTGGAATTTTCTCCCTCTCCTCTTCGCAATTCTTAAATTGCTTTGGGGCCACTTGCCTCTACAAGTGAGGCCTCTGGAATGAAATCCTTGACTCCAGGTGTGTTGTGACAGAGCCAGATAGATAAATGATAACCAGTGAGGCAGATTATTTCAGTTCAGGAAGCTTGTAGAGAAATCCTAGACTATAGATTATATTCAGTAAGTACTTTTGTCTGTTCTTAGGATGGTTAAGGTGTCCAGGCGGTCATTTTTATCTTCCTGCTTTGAAGTTCCAGGAAGAACTTGACTCACCTACTATAAGCCTCTCACATTTCTTTTTCTCTATTCTGGCTGTGCTGGGTCTTAGCTGTGGTGCTAAGTTATGGGCTCTTAGTTGCCACATGTGGGCTCTTAGTTGCAGCATGCAGGATCTAGTTCCCTGACCAGAGACTGAACCCGGGCCCCTTGCATTAGGAACACTAGCCTCTCATATTAAAAATTTTCCCCATCTTACCCCAAATCCTACACAAGAATCCAAACACTTTGTGCTATAGGAAAACTGACAGAACTGGCCCCCGGGTAATAAGATATTTTCAGGAGAAATTTTTTATGAACCTGGATTCTTGCATCTTCCTATACTTAGAAAAGCACTAAAGCATTCAAAAGAAATCTGTTTCTCATGACTAGTAACAACATTCTACCGAGATACATGCTTGGTTGCACATACCCTCTTCACCAAAATCACATTTATACCAACCTCCCCCCTTGTTATTGGAGTATAGTTGATTTACAATGCTGTATAAGTTTCAGGTGTATGACAAAGTGATTCATTTATAACATATATATTTATATATCCATTCCTTTTCAGATTCTTTTCATGTAAAGGTTATTACAGAATATTGAGTAGAGTTCCCTATGCTATACACTAGGTTCTTGATGTTTATCTGTTTTATATATAGTAGTGTGTATATCTTAATCCCAAAGTCCTACTAATGTATTCCTCCTCCCAATAGTAATTTTTCATTGACCTATACTCTTAGTATTTTTCTAATTTTCTGCAAGTATGCCAAACTTCAGTAGACAAGTCTATTTGAACATTTATCTTGCATTGACAGTTACAACTTCAGTGGAGTTGTTGCTCAGCTACAACCTCTGACAAGCTTAGGAATACACACACACATGTGGGGAGTGTCATTAGCTACAAGAGGACATGGCACATGGTTTCTGTAAAGCAGTGGGAGCGTACTTATGTGACCTAGGGGTTCATTTGCAATCACCATTAACCAAAATAATGAGGCAACGTCTGCATACCCTGGAGGGTCTAACAGAAGAGTTAGAGGTTTTCAAGGGCTGCAAGTGAAAGAATTCCAGCTGCTGCTAAAAGGCTTGGGATTTGATAATGAGAATGCAGGGCTATTTGTGGGGTTTTTTTGTCTGTTTATTTTGTAACTTCAAACTTGTTATGGTTTTTAGAGCCAAGATATATATGAACTCTTTTGTTGAAATCAAAAAGAGTCAGTTGGACTGAAAAGTAAGCTAGGTGACTGAAGGGCACTTCCTCATCTCAAATAGAAATAGGTACTTTTGTGTATATATACTCATGTTTACCTTATGGCTTAAATACCAAGGATAGTGACAAATAGGTAAGACCATTTATATCTTGCCTCTCATTAATCACTCCCTGGTAGAAAGTGTCTTACTCTAACAGAAACAAAAACTTCCCTTTGGAGAGATGATTCTGTGTTTCTAGGTATTAGCAATGGTCTCATCAATTGTCCTATAAACACTTTAGCCCATCTTGACTATTCTGGGTACCGGTGGCAGTACCACGCTTTGATTGAATATCTCTGCCTTAACCTAGAATACTTCTTTATCTCATTTGGATGACTGTGAAGGTCATGCCATGTCCTTGCTGTCTTTGGGTGTTTCCTTTTAAAGAAAGATGGTTAGAGAAGGTGACCTTCTGATACACTCCTCATGGTTTAACATGAAGCACACTAGCTGTTTTCTGTGAAATAAGCAACATTCCCGAACAATGACCCTTACTCATCATTAAGCCTTTCACAGGGAGGTAAAAGCACCCTTTCAAGTTAAGAATAGGTTAACCAAATTTGCCGACTGCTCATTTTAGTGTACTGTATTACTGTGCAATTTGAAAGGTAGAAAGACACAGTCTCATGGCTTACAGCAAAGAATTTGCTTGAAGGTTACAGATTTTTTTGATGGGTTATAAATGAGATTTTACTCACAGGGGCAAATCTCTCTTGTAATCCTGAAGGCATTATTTTTTAAAACTGCACAGTTACTTTATGCACAATAGTTCTGACATTTTATCAGCATGCAATTAAAATCCCTTTGTCTAAGGTTCTGGCTCTAAACTCTTGAATAGATAGGAGCCAGAATGAACTGTGTTATGCATTTCAGAAAGAAGAAAGAAATTAATTTGACAACTGGTGCGGTTCCATCCCCAGGAGGGCCTGAGCAGCACAGTGCTGCTCTCTGTCGGGCTGCTGCAGAAACATACAGGATGCATTTTGTTTGTCTGCCAAGAAAGTCTTCCCAGGGAAGTGTCTTCAGACACTTCCCTGGGAATAGTCTGGCTGATTATTCAACACAGAGACTTTTCTTTCAGCCAAAGGGCAAGAGAAACCCAGTAAGCTAAGTAATAGAGCAGAAAACAAAATATGTTAAAACTCCTCTGCTGGGAACTGAATGCTTCTATCTCCCCAAATTCATATGTTTGAGCCCTAAATCCCTAGTGTGGTGGTATATGGAGTGGAGTCACTGGCAAATAATTTTAGCTTATGAAGGCACNAGCCAAAGGGCAAGAGAAACCCAGTAAGCTAAGTAATAGAGCAGAAAACAAAATATGTTAAAACTCCTCTGCTGGGAACTGAATGCTTCTATCTCCCCAAATTCATATGTTTGAGCCCTAAATCCCTAGTGTGGTGGTATATGGAGTGGAGTCACTGGCAAATAATTAGCTTATGAAGGCATAGCCCTCGTGAATGGGATTAGTGCCTTTATGAAACAACTGCTCTCACCTATATTATAAATCAGCTGTTTCATGCGTGTATGCTCAGTCGTATCTGACTCTTTGCAACTCCTTGGACTACATAGCCTTCCAGGCCCCTTTGTCCATAGGATTTTCCCGGCAAGAATACTGGAGTGGGTAAGCCATTCTGTTTTCCAGGTGATCTTCCCGATGAAGGGATCAAACCCAGGTCTCCTGCATTGGCCGGCAGGTTCTTTACCACTGAGCCACGTGGGAATCCCCAAATCAACTATATTCCAATATAAAATAAAAATTCATTTTACATGTTCTTTATGCATTGATTTAAATGATCATGTGATGTTTCTCCTTTATTCTGTTAATGTGGTGTAGCACATTTATTGATTTGTAATTGTTGACTCATCATTGCATCCTAGTGATAAGCCACACTTGATCATGGTGTATGATCCTTTTATAATGCTATTGAATTCGGTTTGTAAGTATTTTGTTGAGGATTTCTCGTTCAGTTGGTACTTTTATCTTAGACTTCCCAGCCTCTAGAACTGTTAGAAATAAACGTAATCTGATCCTGGCCAATGAAATATAAGAGCAAGTCAAGGGGTGGGGGAAGTGTTTTTCCTCCCTGAGAAGAACAAGAGATGCAGGAGAAGAAAGCTACATTTGCCCTTTCATCCCTCCCTGCTTACAGAGCTGGTATGTGAGGCTGGGCTGCCTGGGACCTGGAAGACATCTGGAGACAAGCAGGTTTTAATTCTCTGGATGAAACCACAGAGCTGCCAACCACCCTGGAAAAGTAGCTCTGAACTTCTTGTTCCTTAGGGTTTAAGCTCCCTCTGGTTGACTCTTCTGTTCATTAGTGCTGAGTATGTTTCAGCCAGTACAGATGGTCTAAAGTATAGGCAGGAGATAATGCTTCCTTACTCCACAGCCTGCAGGAGTATTGGAACTAGCTGACCTACCTTTTGTTAATTGTCTTCGTTGCTACACTGATTGTTCAGTGACCTAAGAGCCCCAAGGATCATGGTTCAGTAAGACTCAGAGATGTATAAAAGCAGGCTGTATCGCCAAGCTGAAGCTGACTTCTAAAATGTGGTTTGTACAGCACCAAAATCCTCCACTCAGCATATAAAATAAAATAAAATGAATGTCCTTATATCCTGCTTTCAGGTTTGAAAGTCTATTGGTAGAGATTTATTTTCTCAGGGTCTTGTCTTCATGCTGCTGCTGCTGCTAAGTCACTTCAGTCGTGTCCGACTCTGTGCGACCCCATAGACGGCAGCCCACCAGGCTCCCCCATCACTGGGATTCTCCAGGCAAGAACACTGGAGTGGACTGCCATTTCCTTCTCCAATGCATGAAAGTGAAAAGTGAAAGTGAAGTCGCTTAGTCGTGTCTGACTCAGCGACCCCATGGACTGCAGCCTCCCAGGCTCCTCCGTCCATGGGATTTTCCTGGCAAGAGTACTGGAGTGGGTTGTCATTGCATTTTCCGTTGTCTTCAGGAGTCTTTTCTTAAATTACACATTTTCCTGTACAGAGACTAGTATCTTACACTCTTATTAGCTCACATGTTAACTGAGATGGGGAAACAGAAGGCAGGGACAAAATGAACAATAATTTAGGATCTATGAATTGGTTAGGATCTTTGAGATCACCTGCTCTCATACTTTCCTTTCATAGATGAAAAATTATGTGGCCCAAAGAGGTTCGGTGGTTTACCCAGTTAATCTCCACCTTAGAGCCAGAACCCTGGTTTCTAGGCTTCCAGTCTGGGGGATTTTATACTCTCCTGCCATCCTCAAATTTACTGTGTGAATGGCACATTGGCACATTTTAAACACCTGGAGGAACTTTGCTGCAATTTCTATATGTGGGTCTGGAGTCTGTGGGTTTAAAACTTTGTTTGAATAGGAAAGATTGTTTTTGCAGCATGAGAAGAGCTGATGGACCCTGGAGGGAACAGACATGTAGCCGGTGGCCTCAAGAGTTTGCTGAGGTCCAAGCCTACTCTTGCTCTCTATCTTCTAGAAAGGGCAGTTCTCACTAGTTCTGCCTCCATTTTTACTTAGCTGGTAGATTAAACAGGTTGTTTTTAATAAGCAGCACATTTAGCATTTTGACATTTGTTAGCCCATTTTACCAAACATGTTGTATTGACAATAGCATTAAGTTCTTCAGAGATATCTGTTTCTGAGACTTATCATATTAATCACTGCTATATATGTTTACTGAGGGATCTTCAGACAAGAGTGTTTCTCAAAATGTTAGGTCATATTATTCAGACATATTCTCATATTTTTGTCAAGCATTTAAGGATCTATAAAGAAATGTATGTACCATTTAAAGAAAGTGTGACTTTCAATTTTACAACAGCAAGAATTTGTTGAAACATCAACAGTAATCAATTTCTGCTTTAGATATGCAGTTTTTAAATATATTATTTTTCAAAATGGCTACATTTGTGATTATTTTTGTCATTTGCTTTTGCAAAGATACACCTATCTACAGTCTTTCAATTCCGAACATTTATAAAACCATAACTTCTGGAACAATTTCTGTGTTCTCTTGCCCTCTGCTGGCTAAATTGAGACCTTTTTTTGGAAACACGTCCGTCAGCTACCTTAATGATCACCAATGTACACCCTCTGACCTGTTCATTTTTAAGTCCATTTGGCAAAAGTCTCCTTAATCTTTATGTCAGAGGTAAGAATCTACCTTGAGGCTCCATTTCTCATCAAGATACCCATGACCTGATGGTTCCAGCTCAGGACACATGTCCATTCTCAACCATCTTTTTTATTTACCCCTGCATCCTTTGATTAGCACCTTATTGTATACTGTACTATTCTTGACTTGTCTCTACTGTACAATTTAACAGATATATCAGTGTGTAAATATAAGCTGTATCATTCTGTCTTGGTTATTAATAGCTTGGTGTTTGTCTTGTTTTCCCACTGTGACTGTCAGTTCTCTAGGCCTTCATCCCCATCAACTGAATTTAGAAGAGGCCTCAGTCATGGAAATCAAGGCTTCACACATACCCTAGACTTGCCTGGAGTGATGCAGGAACCCTCATTCTGGCTGTGACCTGCCCTGCTGGGCCTCCCCCAGTCTCCTTACAGTGGTCAAGATGGACCACACACACTTGGGTAAGACCAGCCCTTCCCTAGAGAGCTCAGTGGAGGAGCATGAACCAGCTCACCATCTTAGACCTGATTCCCGCCTCTCTCCTGCTGGTGGTGAACCCCAGCTGATGTTATTTAGGCTCTTAAGTTCTGCCACCCCGCTGCTCTCTTCTCTTCTACCCAGTTCCTACAAGTCTGATGTTCTGGGGTAAACTCTGAGTGACTGCTGCTCTGGATTTCTACTTTCCTATTTACATCTAAATTAAAATTTGCATTATTCTGTCTCCTAGTTATTCTGAAGGTACAAGCTTTTCTCTCTCTCTGTATTAATCTATATCATTTTTTCCCCCAGCAGGAGGGTGTGTGAGTAGGTTTGAATTTGGGTGGCTGGCATTATTTTCCTATGGGAAAGCTGCAGAAGTTCCCTTTTGATTTCTTCTTTTTTGTTGTGTGTGGTTTTCTCGGTGAGCTGAGAATAGGGGAGGAGAGAAAGAGAGAGGTGAATAGCTGTCTAGGGGAGCAGGAGGCTGAAAGACAGGACAGTGTGACTGCCTATGAGCACTAAGGTACCACTGGAGGTTTGTGGTAATAAATGTAAAGTAAGACCAGTCAGTATGATCATGGGCTTTTCTCCAACCACGTTCAGTTCAGCTGCATCCTGTTGTGGTTTTGCCAGATGAGTACAAAGAAATGTGCAAAACAGATAGGAGGAAAACGTCAAAGCTCTCCTGTGAAGGACAAAAGTCGAGTTGAACAAATAGGGAGACACACCACGTTCTCGGATCAAACAGCACAGTGCCAGATGCCAGTTCTCCTCAAGCTAATACGAACACTTATGATGACTGTGTTAAAAGTGACCTCCCCTCCACCACTGGAATCAGAAAAGCTGATTCCAAACAAGAATACTCAGGAAAACTCTGAAAAAAAAAAAAAAAAAAAAGCACATTGGACAAAAGATATGAACAATCTATTCAAAAAAGGAAAAAAAAAAAACAAGCAAACAGAAAATGTCCTTTATGTATCTAAACAGCTGGCCAGTCTTGCATATATTAACAGAAAATTGAATTATAGCTGTTTTAAAATACAAATGCTCACCTATCTGACTGGCAAAATTCAAAACGTTTGATAGTACCCTCTGTGGGTGAGGCTGTGGAGAAACAGGCATTCTCATAATTGTTGGGAGTTCAAAATGGTCCACCCTCTATGGAATGTAATTTGGAATTAACTAATACAGCTCCATACAAAAAAAAAAAAAAAAAAAAAAGCACATTGGACAAAAGATATGAACAATCTATTCAAAAAAGGAAAAAAAAAAAACAAGCAAACAGAAAATGTCCTTTATGTATCTAAACAGCTGGCCAGTCTTGCATATATTAACAGAAAATTGAATTATAGCTGTTTTAAAATACAAATGCTCACCTATCTGACTGGCAAAATTCAAAACGTTTGATAGTACCCTCTGTGGGTGAGGCTGTGGAGAAACAGGCATTCTCATAATTGTTGGGAGTTCAAAATGGTCCACCCTCTATGGAATGTAATTTGGAATTAACTAATACAGCTCCACATGCATGTGCCTGTTGACTTAGCAGTTCTATTTTAAAGAATCTCTATAAATTCATGACTATGTGCAGGGACTTATTCATTCTGACATTGTTTATAATTGCAAAAGATTATAAACAATCCAAATATCCATCAATAGGGAACTTGTTACATAAAAAATAGAAAAGCTGTTAAAAAAAGAAAAAATGGTTCTCTTTTTAGGAGGTTGCTTTTGCAAGATTCAGAACCAAGATTAGATAAGTAAATAACAGGTAGAGCCCTATCTTTTGTATAAGGAAATAAAAATGTTTGCTTATTTTTGCCCAAAACAAAAGTCATGGAATAAATCAAAAATTAGATAAGAAAGAAATGAAAATAGTAGCTGGCCCTCAGAAAGTTAGTAAATACGATTTCCTAGAAGGAGCAGGAGAAAGGGACCAAGAAGACAGAGGAGGAGGTTACACTTCTCTAAATATAGTGAACAGTGGAAACAGCTCACAAATTCTAAAACTAATAATAAAATAAAATGAAAGAGAAAAATAAAAGCAAACCCTAACATTGAAAATAAATGAATTTCATGTGAATAACTGATTGAAGGACCATGTATGTTTCCTTGTTGACTGTCCATTTGTGAGTTTTCCTGGTAAGGCTTCCTCTTCATACTCTAACCATGGAAAGCTGTGGAATTTGTACAGCTTGCCTCAATTTACTGGTTGCTTTCTGTTGTCTATCTTTTCCTACTGAATGGTCAGCTCCATTGGGTGGGGGCTGGTATTTGTTTTGTTCACTGATAATCCAAACGGCTCACACAGTGTCTGGCATATAGTAAGAGCTCAATAAATATTTGTTGAATGAATTAAGCTCCTTGTGGGCAATGAAGCCATTTCTTTCTCTCTCTCTCTTTTTTTTAGTCTTTTTTTTTAATTTGAAGTTTAATAAAAACCTAGTGTATAGGTTCAGGCGGCGACTGAGAGTGCCAGGCTGCGTGGCACAGGAGCGGCTGAGAGGAGCTACCCCACGCCTGAGGTCAGGGGAGGCGGCTGAGAGGAGCAACCTCACATCCGAGGAGTGACAGCTATGTGGGTGCAGGAGGGCCGAAAGGAGCTACTCCACGTTCAAGGTGAGGAGCGGTGGCCGTGAGAAGATACCCCTCGTCCAAGGTAAGGAACAGCTGCTGCGCTTTGCTGGAGTAGCCGTGAAGAGATACCCCACATCCAAGGTAAGAGAAACCCAAGTAAGTCTGTAGATGTTGTGAGAGGGCATCAGAGGGCAGACACACTGAAACCATAATCACAGAAAACTAGCCAATCTGATCACATGGACCACAGCCTGGTCTAACTCAATGAAACTAAGCCATGCCGTGTGGGGCCACCCAAGACGAATGGGTCATGGTGGAGAGGTCTGACAGAATGTGGTCCACTGGAGAAGGGAATGGCAAACCACTTCAGTATTCTTGCCTTGGGAACCCCATGAACAGTATGAAAAGGCAAAATGATAGGATACTGAAAGGGGAACTCCCTGGGTGGGTAGGTGCCCAATATGCTACTGGAGATCAGTGGAGAAATAACTCCAGAAAGAATGAAGGGGTGGAGCCAAAGCAAAAACAATACCCAGCTGTGGATGCGACTGGTGATAGAAGCAAGGTCCAATGCTGTAAAGAGCAATATTGCATAGGAACCTGAAATGTCAGGTCCATGAATCAAGGCAAATTGGAAGTGGTCAAACAGGAGATGGCAAGTGTGAACGTCGAAATTCTAGGAATCAGTGAACTAAAATGGACTGGAATGGGTGAATTTAACTCAGATGACCATTATATCTACTACTATGAGCAGGACTCTCTTAGAATAAATGGAGTAGCCATCATGGTCAACAAAAGAGTCCGAAATGCAGTACTTGGATGCAGTCTCAAAAATGACAGAATGATCTCTGTTCATTTCCAAGGCAAATCATTCAATATCATAATCCAGGCCTATGCCCCAACCAGTAACGCTGAAGAAGCTGAAGTTGAATGGTTCTATGAAGACCTACAAGAACTTCTAGAACTAACACTCCAAAAAGATGTCCTTTTCATTAAAGGGGACTGGGATGCAAAAGTAGGAAGTCAAGAAACACCTGGAGTAACAGGCAAATTTGGCCTTGGAATATGGAATGAAGCAGGGCAAAGGCTAATAGAGTTTTGCCAAGAGAACACACAGGTCATAGCAAATACCCTCTTCCAACAACACAAGAGAAGACTCTACACATGGACATCACCAGATGGTCAACACTGGAATCAGATTGATTATATTCTTTACAGCCAAAGGAGGAGAAGCTCTATACAGTCAGCAAAAGCAAGACCGGGAGCTGACTGTGGCTCAGATCATGAACTTCTTATTGCCAAATTCAGGCTTAATTTGAAGAAAGTGGGGAAAACCACTAGACCATTCAAATATGGCCTAAATCAAATCCCTTATGATTATACAGTAGAAGTGAGAAATAGATTTAAGGGACTAGATCCGATAGAGTGCCTGATGAACTATGGACGGAGGATCATGACATTGTACAGGAGACAGGGATCAAGACCATCTCCATTGAAAAGAAATGCAAAAAAACAAAATGGCTTTCTGGGGAGGCCTTACAAATAGCTGTGAAAAGAAGAGAAGTGAAAAGCAAAGGAGAAAAGGAAAGATATAAGCATCTGAATGCAGAGTTCCAAAGAATAGCAAGGAGAGATAAAGCTTTCCTCAGCGATCAGTACAAAGAAATAGAGGAAAAGAACAGAATGGGAAAGACTAGAGATCTATTCAAGAAAATTAGAGATAACAAGGGAACATTTCATGCAAAGATGGGCTCGATAAAGGAAGAAATGGTATGGACCTAACAGAAGCAGAAGATATTAAGAAGAGGTGGCAAGAATACACAGAGGTAAGGACTGGAAAAGGTCAGTTTTCACTCCAATTCCAAAGAAAGGCAATGCAAAAGAATGCTCCAATTGCAAAGATGGGCTCGATAAAGGACAGAAATGGTCTAGACCTAACAGAAGCAGAAGATATTAAGAAGAGGTGGCAAGAATACACGGAAGAACTGTACAAAAAAGATCTTCATGACCCAGATAATCATGAGGATGTGATCACTAATCTAGAGCCAGACATCCTGGAATGTGAAGTCAAGTGGGTCTTGGAAAGCATCGCTACAAACAAAGCTAGTGGAGGTGGTGGAATTCCAGTTGAGCTGTTTCAAGTCCTGAAAGATGATGCTGTGGAAGTGTTGCACTCAATCTGTCAGCAAATTTGGAAAACTCAGCAGTGGCCACAGGACTGGAAAAAGTCAGTTTTCATTCCAATTCCAAAGAAAGGCAATGTCAAAGAATGCTCAAACTACCACACAATTGCACTCATCTCACACACTAGTAAAGTAATGCTCAAAATTCTCCAAGCCAGGCTTCAGCAATACGTGAACCGTGAACTCCCTGATGTTCAAGCTGGTTTTAGAAAAGGCAGAGGAACCAGAGATCAAATTGCCAGCATCTGCTGGATCATGGAAAAAGCAAGAGAGTTCCAGAAAAACATCTATTTCTGCTTTATTGACTATGCCAAAGCCTTTGACTGTGTGGATCACAAGAAACTGTGAAAAATTCTTCAAGAGATGGGAATACCAGACCACCTGACCTGCCTCTTGTGAAATCTGTATGCAGGTCAGGAAACAGCAGTGAGAACTGGACATGGAACAAAAGACTAGTTCCAAATAGGAGAAGGAGTACATCAAGGCTGTATATTGTCACCCTGTTTATTTAACTTATATGCAGAATACATCATGAGAAATGCTGGACTGGAAGAAACACAATCTGGAATCAAGATTGGTGAGAGAATTATCAATAACCTCCGATATGTAGATGAGACTACCCTTATGACAGAAAGTCAAGAGGAACTAAAAAGCCTCTTGATGAAAGTGAAAGTGGAGAGTGAAAAAGTTGGCCTAAAGACCAACATTCAGAAAGCGAAGATCATGGCATCTGGTCCCATCACTTCATTGGAAATAGATGGGGAAACAGTGGAAACAGACTCAGACTTTATTTTTTGGGGCTCCAAAATCACTGCAGATGGTGACTGCAGCCATGAAATTAGAAGACGCTTACTCCTTGGAAGAAAAGTTATGACCAACCTAGATAGCATATTCAAAAGCAGAGACATTACTTTGTCGACTAAGGTCCGTCTAGTCAAGGCAATGGTTTTCCTGTGGTCATGTATGGATGTGAGAGTTGGACTATGAAGAAGGCGGAGCACCAAAGAATTGTTGCGTTCGAACTTTGGTGTTGGAGAAGACTCTTGAGAGTCCCTTGGACTGCAAAGAGATCCAACCAGTCCATTCTGAAGGAGATCAGCCCTGGGATTTCCTTGTAAGGAATGATGCAAAAGCTGAAACTCCAGTACTTTGGCCACCTCATGCAAAGCGTTGACTCATTGGAAAAGACTCTGATGCTGGGAGGGATTGGGGGCAGGAGGAGAAGGGGATGACCGAGGATGAGATGGCTGGATGGCATCACTGACTCGATGGACGTGAGTCTGAGTGAACTCCAGGAGATGGAGATGGACAGGGAGGCCTGGCGTGCTGCGATTCATGGGGTCGCAAAGAGTTGGACACGACTGAGTGACTGAACCGAACTGAACTGATACATAAACTAGAACTGAACATTTTATTAAAAGTTGTGGGATTCAAATATTATTGGGAGATGTAAAGTTAATGAGCTTTTCAAATACCAAATATTTCTATCAATCAGGGAAACAAATGAGTCTACTATTTAACTCTGTTCTTAGTAATAGAGAGTGGTTTTTATAACTGATTTCAGATGGAGTCCAGGTATGGGGACTGAACTGGGTGTACTTCTTACAAGGCAATCTTTTGGTCATAATGTAGTGCTACTGAGATTGGTAGCTGAGGTTTATTCTCTGTCATATCTCAATATCCTGACCAAGTGTCCAGCCCAGGATAGGCCATCAATAAGTGGTGAATTAATAATTGAATGAATGTATAATTTTGTTTTCCAAGAAGTGCAAATTCATGTTACATTTCCTGTTTTTTGCTTCCACATTTTTTCCTCCTAACTTGTTTATATATTCCAAATTCTCTAAATACTTAGGCATCCAGACTTTTTAGCATATATATTATCTCTTCAAGCAGAAATTAGCTACAGGGTAAAATGTCTCTGCTTTTGCCTGGCATTTACTATCTACTTTCTAAACATCTTCAGTGAGCTTAAGGCTCTGGGAGGAGACAAACCAGTTAACAAATACCTGCAATAACATTTTGTACTGAGTGATAAAAATTCTGCTTAGGTTCTGAGAAACCAAAGGAACAGCAGAAATCCTTCAAAAAAGTGTTGATGATGACTAGATATTTGTAAAGCCATCCAGTGAGCAGGAAAAGCTGGCTTTCATTATGGTTTCTGGGAACAGGCTGTATTCAGAGTTTCAGACAGGGCAGAAAAGCAAACTCAAATCAGATGACTAGAGCCTTTTAGTTATTGCCTTATAAATATACCCAAAACACATTTATAGAGAGTCTGTTATATTCTAGGCTCTGGCAATAAAGCTGTGAAGACAAATCATTGCCCTTATGGGCCTTATACTCTAGTGGTAAAGACAGGCCTTAAAAAGAAAAAAGAAAAAAGAAAAAAAAAATGGATAGCTTGATAAACAAGAAGCAAGCACTAAGAGAAAAATAAAGCAAGTGAGAGGAATAGGAAATAATCAGAAGGCAGTCAGGGAAAATGACATTTATATACGGTCATGAAGAAGAGAGAAATGAGCCAATAGGATAGGACAGAATGTGGTGGGAAAGTGCAAAGATAATGCAATTGCCAGCCAATGCAAAGATGTGGAGGAGGGGTGTTTCTGGACAGTGTGGTGAGAGAGGAGAGTATAGATTTGGTTAGAGAGGCAATGATGCCCCACAGCCCAGGGGGACTTATACACATAATGACGACTTGACTTTCACATTGGCTAAGTGGGAGGTGACTGAAGGATACTGAGCCAAGGTATGGAACAATGTGACTTACATTTTGACAGGTTTACATGTATGCAAAGAGGAATTTGTGTGAACTCTGGGAGATATTGAAGGACAGGGAAGCCTGGTGTGCTGCAGTCCATGGGGTCACAAAGAATCAGACATGACTTAGTGACTAAACAACAACAACATATGCTCAGAGAGGAAAGACAGGGTTTGGGGGTGTCCTGAAATCAGCTGAGGAAAATGTTTTAAAGAAGATGGTGTTGTCACTCGTGTGCAGTGTCATGAATAAGACAAATAAAAGTTGCCTTGAGAACTGACCAATTAGGTAAGGAGCAAGAGAGATGATGTTGCTAAATCCACTAAAATAGCAGGAAATGTTGGAGGCAGATGTCTAAATGGAGAAGTCAAATGAGAGGAAACAGAAAATCTTCACAAATCTGTTGTAAGTAGTATGGATACAATCTTGAAGGAGTTAAGGGGGCCATGAAATAAATATTTTCAGGAAGTTACAGTGGTTTGTTTTGAATGTTTGCTGGATGTTCTGCAAGCCAAGTGACAGAAAGATTAGAAAGGATGATGCGAACCTCCTTGAGTTCCATAGGAAGCCTTTTCCAACGGGCCATTCAAAAGATAAGCACGGAGATAAGGATGTTTTTAAAGTGTGAACCAGTTTTCTCAGAGAATTCAAATGAATTTTTTATACTATGTCACATTTTAAAATTAAATGTTTACTTGGCTGTGTCAACTTTAATTAGCTTGTTATATGTGACACAATGCTGGCCAATGAAGTGAACTGGTTTTCTTATTATGAAGATGGTTGGCTGATAGAATCTCATTTCAAGACCCCAAGTCTCCTTTCTGAGCAGTTACAGTTATTTATATAGGCTGATGGATTGAGATTAGGAATTCAGATAGCAATTTTTAAGTTGCATCATTCTTTGTGCAAAGATAATAAACGGGTGGAGGCAAATCCCTTGGCCTCATTAGCTCTGTTTTCTAACTTCTCCATATATGCTTTGCTTTAGAACAAATACATCAAGGGCTGCCAACTACTTTGTTTATGTTTTTATTCCTCCTAATGTTCAATCATTCATCTCCCTTCAATCAAATCCTATGCGTGTCTATTTTAAAAAGAAAATAGAGTGACCCTGGTGGCTTATTCATTAAAGAATCCACCTGAAATGCAGGAGACCTGGGTTTGATCCTTGGGTCAGGAATATCTCCTGGAGAAGGAAATGCCAACAAACTCCAGCATTCTTGCCTGGGATAGCCCATGGACAGAGGAGCCTGGCAGGCTACAGTTCATGAGGTCACAAGAGTTGAACATGGCTTAAAGACTAAACCATCAAAGCGTATGTCATAAGAGTTTTGAAAACCCCGACCAAGTGGCCCAGGAAGCCTTGACTGGTCATCTTGAGTCTGTGCCCTGCCCTGAAGAATGGTTTCCACTGTAAAATTACAGAAGTTTCCCTTGACTCTTATCTTTTGGGTTTTCCCACAGGAGGTAGGGCATTTTCATTTTAAACCAGAGTTTGAGGACACAATTTGTGGGCTCACTATGAAAATGAGCAATACTTTATAAAATAGTTTAGGGGTGAATGGATTTTTAGAATAAATAAGTTTTGTATGAGACTTTAACTTAATGGATTTTAACCTTAAGTTTGTATGGTAAGCTTTTTCATATTACAGTGGAGTGTGTGCTCAGCCACTTTAGTCATGTCCAACTCCTTATGTTGTGTTTTTGACTTAGTTAAAAATATTTTTTGTTTTTTCTCACACTTAAATTGAAGAAAGTAGGGAAAACCACTAGACCATTCAGGTATGACCTAAATCAAATCCCTTATGATTATACAGTGGAAGTGACAAATAGATTTAAGGGACTAGGTCTGATAGACAGAGTGCCTGATGAACTATAGACAGAGGTTTGTGACGTTGTACAGGAGACAGGGATAAACATCCCCAAGAAAAAGAAATGCAAAAAAGCAAAATGGCTGCCTGAGGAGACCTTACAAATAGCTGTGTAAAGAATAGAGGTGAAAAGCAAAGGAGAAAAGGAAAGATATAACCATTTGAATGCAGAGTTTCAAAGAATAGCAAGGAGAGATAAAAAAGCCTTCCTTAGTGATCCATGCAAAGAAATAGAGGAACACAATAAAATGGGAAAGACTAAAGATCTCTTCAAGAAAATTAGAGATACCAAGGGAACATTTCATGCAAATATGGGCTCGATAAAGGTCAGAAATGGTATGGACCTAACAGAAATAGAAGATTTTAAGAAGAGGTGGCAAGATACACAGAAAAATTGTACAAAAAAGATCTTCAAAACCCAGATAATCACGATGGTGTGATTACTCACCGAGAGCCAGACATCCTGGAATGTGAAGTCAAGTGGGCCTTAGGAAGCATCACTACGAACAAAGCTAGTGGAGGTGATGGAATTCCAGGTGAGATATTTCAATTCCTAAAAGATGATGGTGTGAAAGTGCTGCACTCAATCTGCCAGCAAATTTGGAAAACTCAGCGATGGCCACAAGACTGAAAAAGGTCGCTTTTCATTCCAATCCCAAGGAAAGGCAATGCCAAAGAATGCTCAAAATACCACTAAATTGCACTCATCTCATACACTAGTAAAGTAATGCTCAAAATTCTCCAAGCCAGGTTTCAGCAATACATGAAACATGAACTTCTAGATGTTCAAGCTGGTTTTAGAAAAGGTAGAGGAACCAGAGATCAAATTACCAATATCCACTGGATCATTAAAAAAGCAAGAGAATGTCAGAAAAACATCTATTTCTGCTTTATTGACTAAGCCAAAGCCTTTGACTGTGTGGATCAAAAAAAAACTGGAAAATTATTCAACATATGTGAATACCAGACCACCTGACCTGCCTCCTGAAAAATCTATATGCAGGTCAGGAAGCAACAGTTAGAACTGGACATGGAACAACAGATTGGTTCTCAAGGCTGTATTTTGTCACCATGCTTATTTAATTTATATGCAGAGCATGTCATGAGAAACGCTGGGCTGGAGGAAGCATAAGCTGGAACCAAGATTGCCGGGGGAAATGTCAATAACCTCAGATATGCAGATATCACCACTCTTATGGCAGAAAGTGAAGAAGAACTAAAGAGCCTCTTGATGAAAGTGAAAGAGGAGCGTGAACAGGTTGGCTTAAAGCTCAACATTCAGAAAATGAAGATCATGGCATCTGGTTCCATCACTTCATGGTAAATAGATAGGGAAACAGTGGAAACAGTGTCTGACTTTATTTTAGGGGGCTCCAAAATCAGACCACTTGATCTGCCTCTTGAGAAACCTGTATGCAGCTCAAGGAGCAACATTTAGAACTGGACATGGAACAAAAGACTGGATCCAAATAGGAAAAAGAGTACATCAAGGCTGTATATTGTCACCCTGCTTATTTAACTTATATACAGAGTACATCATGAGAAACGCTGGGCTGGAAGAAGCACAAGCTGGAATCAAGATTGCTGGGAGAAATATCAATAACCTCTGATATGCAGATGACACCACCCTTATGGCAGAAAGTGAAGAGGAACTCAAAAGCCTCTTGATGAAAGTGAAAGAGGAGAGTGAAAAAGTTGGCTTAAAGCTCAATATTCAGAAAACGAAGATCATGGCATGTGGTCCCATCACTTCATGGGAAATAGATGGGGAAACAGTGGAAACAGTGTCAGACTTTATTTTTTTTGGGCTCCAAAATCACTGCAGATGGTGACTGCAGCCATGAAATGAAAAGACACTTACTCCTTGGAAGGAAAGTTATGACCAACCTAGATATCATATTCAAAAGCAGAGACAATACTTTGCCAACAAAGTTCCGTCTAGTCAAGGCTATGGTTTTTCTAGTAGTCACGTATAGATATGAGAGGTGGGCTGTGCAGAAAGCTAAGTGCTGAAGAATTGGTGATTTTGAACTGTGGTGTTGGAAAAGATTCTTGAGAGTCCCTTGCACTGCAAGGAGATCCAACCAGTCCATTATAAAGGAGATGAGTCCTGGGTGTTCTTTGGAAGGAATGATGCTAAAGCTGAAACTCCAGTATTTTGGCCACCTCATGTGAAGAGTTGATTCATTGGAAAAGACTGTGATGCTGGGAGGGATTGGGGGCAAGAGGAGAAGGGGATGACAGAGGATGAGACGGCTGGATGGCATCACTGACTCGATGGACATGATTTTGAGGGAACTCCGGGAGATGGTGATGGACAGGGAGGCCTGGCATGCTGCAATTCATGGGGTCGCAAAGAGTCGGACACGACTGAGTGACTGAACTGAACTGAACTGAAAATCACTGCAGATGGTGACTATATCCATGAAATTAAAAGACGCTTACTCCTTGGAAGGAAAGTTATGACCAACCTAGACAGCATATTAAAAAGCAGAGACATTGCCAACAAAGTTCTGTTTAGTCAAGGCTACGGTTTTTTCCAGTGGTCATGTATGGATGTGAGAGTTGGACTATAAAGAAAGCTGACTGCTGAAGAATTGATGCTTTTGAACTGCAGTGTTGGAGAAGACTCTTGAGAGTCCCTTGGACTGTAAGAATATCCAGCTGGTCCATCCTAAATGATATCAGTCCTGGGTGTTCTTTGGAAGGACTGATGTTGAAGCTGAAACTCCAATACTTTGGCCGCCTGATGCAAAGTGCTGACTCATTTGTAAAGACCCTGATGCTGGGAAAGATTGAAGGTGGGAGGAGAAGGGGATGATAGAGGATGGATAGTTGGATGACATTATCAACTTAATAAATGGACTTCCCTGGTGGCTCAGATGGTAAAATGTCTGTCTACAATGTGGGAGATCTGTGTTCAATCCCTGGGTCGAGGAGATTCCCTGGAGAAGGAAATGGCAACCCACTCCAGTACTCTTGCCTAGAAAATCCCATAGACGAAGGAGCTTGGTGCAGGCTACTGTCCATGGGGTCACAAATATTCAGGCACGACTGAGCTACTTAATGGACATGAGTTTGGATAAACTCTGGGAGTTGGTGATGGACAGGGAGTTCTGGCGTGCTGCGGTCCATGTCAGAGTCCAGAGTCAGACATGACTGAGTGACTGAAGTGAACTGAACTGAACTGAACTCCTTATGGACCATAACCTGCCAAACTCCTTTGTCCATGGGATTTCCCAGGCAAGAATACTGGAGTGGTTGCCGTTTCCTCCTCAGGGGACTCTTGTTTCCCCTGAGTCTCCTGCATTGTATATGGATTCTTTACCACTGAGCCACCAGGGCAGCTCTATGTGACAGGAACACAAACCCAAATATTTTCAGGGATCAGACAGATAGACCAATGAATGAAACTGGCTGGTATGTGGCATTAGGGAGTGGTGGAACCTGGAGAAACACAGAGTGTCTTTATTACCCAGTATCTTAGGAGGAGAGTGTGGGAACGATGTGCTAGAGTAAAGGAACAGAAACATTAGACTTTGGAATACATGGACAGGAAGCTGTCATTTCATTCTTGGAGCTGAGAGCAGAATACAGCAGTAGGGATTGGAAGATGAAATGGAAGATGGAGAGCATAAAGTCGAACCAGGTCAGTAGACACAGGGTGAGGAAAAAAAGCTTAGGGTAAGATTGGCATGGTAATTCATTGGGTACAGGAATTCATCCCTACGAAATGTTTGACAGTCTGAGCCCACTTCCTATGAACACCCCTATGTTACTGACCAGTGTTCTTGGCCTCCTCAATCAATAGAAATTGATAAGAGACCAGACAAGAAATTCAGGCAAGGCTTTATTGGGGCCTCTGTTGCAGTGAGAGGGAGTGAAAAAAGTAACAGGTTCCCTTGCTTGTTCACCAAGGCAGGGTGAAGCTGGTTCCCTATATGCTGTGAGGGCAGGGACAGGCTCAGGGATTAAATGGGAGGAGTGGCGTAGGTGGTTTGCCCACCCCTTTGGTGGTGTTGTGTGCAGGGAGCACGTGCAGTCCACTGCTTTTGCTCCCAACTCTTCGAAGTGTTGTTGTTCAATCCCTTGGTCGTATCTGACTCTTTGTCACCCTGTGGACTGCAACATGCCAGGCTGGCCTGTCCTTCGCCATCTTCCAGAGTTGCTCACACTCATGTCCATTGAGTCAGTGATGCCATCTAACCATCTCGTACTCTGCCCTCCCCTTCTCCTCCTGCCTTCAATCTTTCCCAGCATCAAGGTCTTTTCCAATGAAAAGTGGGCCTTGGATTTTTGGTCCTTTTGAATCGTGTTGTTCATAATTGGTCCTAACTGGGCATGCATGCATTTATTTTGAGTCCTTTAGCATTTCTTTGTATTCTGTTGCACGAGAAGACATTGTCCAGGTGCAAGCACCCAGCCCGTTTCACCTGTGTCCTTTAGTTGATAATGAACTTACAGACATTCTTTGAAGGGCCAAAGTAAATATTTAAGCTATGTGAGTTCTCTGGTCTCTGTCCCAACTTTTCAACACTGTCCTAGTACTGTGCAGAAGCAACTACTAAAAATGTGGAGAAATTTGTGTTGTTCCAGTAAAGCCTGGTTTATTGAAATTGGTTATGAGTCAGATTTGGCTCATGGACTAGAGTCTTGCTGGCCTCTGTTACAGATGATGAAGTTGCTGCTATTCTGAGAGATGCTGACAGTCACTTAATGCTTAATTTAGAGTGGTCGTTCTCTCTGTTTAAAGCCCCTGATTTCTGTACATTTGATTGGATATTTCTGGACAAATTCAAGACAGTTCTTAAGATAGTTACAACTACAAATAAGCCTTCAAATTTTCTAGTAATTTTCATCATATGTATTTATTCACCCAACAAATATTCACTGGATTTCTATTTTGCCCTTAGCATTGTCCTTGCTACTAGGAATATACGAACAAGCAAGATAGATAGTTTCTGATGTCAAGGATAGTTAGTTTATTGGAAGTGTGATATAATTTGTTGTTGTTCAGATGCTTAGTAATGTCTCACTCTTTGCAACCCCATGAACTGCAGCACACCAGGCTTCCCTGTCCTTCACCATCTCCCAGAGTTTGCTCAAACTCATATCCATTGTGTCTGTGATGCCATCCAACCGTCTCATCCTCTGTCATCCCCTTCTCCTCTTGTCTTCCATCTTTCCGAGCATCAGGGTCTTCCAGTGGGTCAGCTCTTTGCAGCAGGTGATTTAATTGGTGAATATGAAAAATGACATCTTGAGTCACTTCCATCAGAGAGAGTGGAAATTCTCTGGAAACTTTTCCCCCGACACTCGGGAAAGAACATATTTTGAGCAAAATAAAGAACTGAAGGAGAGGAGTCTGAGTAGAGAGCATTCTGTCTGCACTTCTGTCATTAACTTTTCTAAGGTTTAACTGCAGAATCAGTCCCTCAGCAGAAACAGGAAATAGCACCTGATCTTCCGTGGTGCTAGTGCAGAAGACAGGAGGGAGGAACTATCTCCAGGTAAAAACTTCCTTACCTGCTTTTCTGCTTGTTTTATTCTCATGGAAAATTCCATCAGGATAGAAAGCAGAGAGCTATTCTAAAGTATGATTAAACTAGTGATTTTTCCTGGGAGATGATGGCCAAATATTTTTTTTTTTTAAGCCATGATAATCATTTTTCGCCATGATCTGAAAGCCAAGAATAAACTGGTTAAAACACTTGATAGATCCCGTGATACCAGTGCCAGTGCTTAACAAAAGAGCTGAGGGCTAAAGTGCCCCATAAAGCATTCCATAGTAAAAGTGATGATAGTTATAGTAAAATAAAATAGGATGGTAGGCCAAACTGAAGATTTACTGCAACTTCTCAAACAATATAACAGTGAAAAGAGTGGGATGGATTTTTTTTTATTCTATATGATAGTTCAGCAGCCCACAATTCTTCCTTCTGTTATTTTTAAAAATAAATCTTTCACAGTTCTTAAGTGTGCCACTTCCTCATAGTAACTGTGCAGTGTTATAGTCTGAAATAATCAAGAACCCTGAAGGCAAATACTTCTCAAAGTTTTTTAGATCAAGCATGAAAACATAATCCTTGTGAACGTCATTCATGCTATATTTCTATCACGGTATCAATTATTTATGTACAGTCTCTGATCTTGATGCATATTTCAATGAAAGAATAGTTGTACAGTGGATGTACATGGAGGATGAGGGAAGATATTTATAATGGGATGGAAATTGAGTGGTTACGTGAGGACCAAAAAAGAACTGGAAATATTTTCTTAAGTAAAATAAAAGCTTCAAATATCTCAATTCAGTAGGTACTTTTTCTACTGTAAAAATTTTTAATATGGATCTAAAAAGATTATTAAACACATAGATGAAGGAAATATTCTTTTCTAGTTGGTTTGCTGCTGCTGCTGCTGCTAAGTTGTGTCTGTTCAGTAGTGTCTGACTCTGTGTGACCCCATAGACGGCAGCCCAGCAGGCTCCCCTGTCCCTGGGATTCTCCAGGCAAGAACACTGGAGTGGGGTGCCATTTCCTCCTCCAGTGCACGAAAGTGAAAAGTGAAAGTGAAGTTGCTCAGTCAAGTCAAGTCCGACTCTTAGTGACTCTTAGTGACTGCAGCCCTACCAGGCTCCTCCGTCCATGGGATTTTCCAGGCAAGAGTATTGGAATGGGGTGCCATTGCCTTCTCCGTCTAGTTGGTTTACTACCTGACAATGGGGACACTGCTTAGGTGGTTTAATTGGATTCACAAAATGGAGTAAGATAATGTCTGATTACTTTGCTTCATTTAATGAAATATCAGTTTAGCTATTTGATCATTACTAATCTTTTTACTTTTCAGTTTCTTTAAATGATTGTTTAAGCATAATGAGATTTTTAATCTTCCGCATCATAGAGCAGTTATGCAAACTTTTTTAACCTACTTACCTGGGCAAATTTAATTACACACACACACACACACACACACACACACACACACACACACACCCTGTATTTAGAGGCTTCCCTTGTGGCTGAGCGGTAAAGAATCTGTCCGTCAAGCAGATGTGATTTTGATCCCTGAGTCAAGAATATCCTGTGGAGAAGGAAATGATATCCCACTCCAGTGTTCTTGCCTGGAAATTGCATGGATAGAGGAGCCTGGCGGGCTACAGTCTATGGAATCATAGAAGAGTCAGACATGACTTAGTGACCAAAAGACAACAACGACCCTATGTTGGCTATGTTTAAGGTGAAATATATATTAACATATTAATTAGTTAATATATTAAGGTTTTTGCCTACATTGCTTTGAAATAGCAGGAGTTTAAATAATTTAGTTATTGAAACAACAAATCAAAGGAGATAAAAATTTAAACTCTCATTTAACATGAATGCAAATAGCATTTTTGGAGTAGATCATTGTCACTATCATTTCATTATCATTCCTGAGGAAAGGCTGTATTTCATGTTAGCAACAATTCAACCAAACAATTTTTCATGAGGCTCAAACATTGGAAATTAATCTACGTTAAATACTGATAGCTTATGGTGAACAATGGATTCATGATCTCCAAAGAACAAGATTTAGCTTTGGGACCAGGGACCAAGCTTGATCACTCAAGATTTTTTCTGGCAGAATTTTATTAAAGTATAAAAAGAGACAGAGAAAGCTTCTGCATAGACATCAGAAGGAGGGATGGAGAGTGCTCCCCACCCCCACCCCCGCTAGTGTTAGCAAGCTGTTTTTGTCTGTTAGAAAGCTATTAATCAGATAAGAGAGACACTTAAAGGCTGAGGGAGTTTCACCAGGCCCCTCTCCCACAATATGCATTTTTGAGATAAGATGGCAGGAGGTGTGTCATCCCCCAGCCATGAAACAATTGATATGAATACTGATTTGTTGAGCTATTATCAGCCAAAAGTTAGTCTTCAGTTCAGTTCAGTTCAGTAACTCAGTCGTGTCTGACTCTTTGCGACCCCATGAACTGCAGCACGCCAGGCCTCCCTGTCCATCACCAACTCCAAGAGTTCATTCAAACTTACATCCATTGAATCAGTGATGCCATCCAGCCATCTCATCCTCTGTCGTCCCCTTCTCCTCCTGCCCTCAATCCCTCCCAGCATCAGGGTCTGTTCCAATGAGTCAACTCTGCATGAGGTGGCCAAAGTACTGGATATTCAGCTTTAGCATCATTCCTTCCAAAGAAGTTAGTCTTAGGTGGAACCATTTTGAAGAAAGGCAAATTCCAAAGCAAATACATAGTTTCATTAACATAGTGTAAGAAAAAACATTTCTTTAAGAAAAACGCATTGGTTAGCTCAAGATTTGAGAAAAGTTAAGTTCAGGTGTAACCAGGTGTTATCATAGCAACACAGAATTTTAAGAGACACTTGCAGCCTATTTCCTCCATTTGGAGATACTGAGGTTGTACTTTAAATGAGTTCTGAATGCAAAAGTATTACCCTTCAGAATTTTTGTAACTTTGTTTGATGATCTAACATATATTTTTACGATAGGATTTGCTGATTCTTTTTGACAATGTTAATATGACACTCACAGGTAGTGAATGTATACCTATGTCATTTTAATAAGTTTTGAAGGTATGTGTGTTTTTTGTTCTCTTACAAGCAAGACTTGAAGGAGCATCACGATTTTTATCATATACCTAATTTGACATGAGATATCAAAACACTGCTTTTTTTCCACTGTAATATGTTTTGAATATAATTTAGATTTCATCACCACCAATACATATGTAGAAGACTAATAGGCAAAATAAACAAATCCCTAATTAGTTTCTCTTGTGCAAATATTTTCTGGATAGCTATTTTCCTTGAAGTATTATGCCTGACATTTTAGTGAGCACCTAGAGGACTAAGATGTTATTTGTTCCCAGTGGAAGAAATAGAGCAAAAGAATAAATAGTGATATTATAGGGCAAAAGATAATTGCTCTGAGAGGAGAATAATTCAGTGCTATGGAAATTCACAAGAGTAAGCAATTATAGCTTTATTGGGTGGAGGAGGAATCAAAGGGTTTTATACAGAATGTGACATTTGAGAATGACCTTAAATAATATTTCAAAAAACAAACAACAGATTAGAGACTCCTAAGGGCCAAGAATAGCATGACAAGGGAAGAGACAGAAAAGCAAGGGCTGTGTTCAGGAATGTGTATAACAAGCATGATCCTTGGGGAGATCTCCTGAAGGAGGAAATGGCAACCCATTCCAGTGTTCTTGCCTGGGAAATCCCATGGACAGAGGAGCCTGGTGGGCTACAGTCCACGGGGTTGCAAAGAATAAGACATGACTGACCACACACATGCACTGCTGATGTAGTAATACAAATGGGAAGGCAGAGGAAGATTAGGCTTAAGATGCAGGCTGGGGACATTGTGGACAGGTCTTGATCCATGTGCCTACACTTAATTCTTTGTCAGTTAAAGTGATAGTATCTTATTTGTTTTAGCAATGGGTTGTTATAGTCAGAGCTGCAACTTCGCAAAACTATTTTCCCTGGTGTGTTTGAAATGTACTGAAAGTACCTTTGGAAAGGAGAGTTTGCTGGAGATCTCAGCTTTACAGAGGATACTTGAGCCTCAACTAGGATGGCTTCAATGTTAGTAGCGTTTAACTTCATAAATTTACTGACTGGTGTCTGGACCTTTGAAAAAAAGACATGTTTCAGTGTGTCAGAGCTAATCTCTTAAATATGCAGATAAGAATATGTTACTTTCTTTCAATGGACATTTATTGCTCTTGGGAGGGAGGAATCAAAATCTCTTCCATGGATGATAAGGTCCTAAATATTTAGGCTTCTATCAATTTTCAAATCTTTATCATTTCTGTCTCTGCTTTGGTCATGTTAAGCTTTGAATTTCTTAAATGAGCCAGGATACCCGCTTGGAGCAACTCTTCCAATTTTCCCTTGCTGGCTTTCTATTCTTCTGTGATCTCAGTTCTGTAATGACTTTGTCAATGAAAATTTCTATCAAATTTATTGTATTATTTTCCTAATAAGAATTATTTGAGGTCTATGTGCTTAGCATCGGAGAAGGCAATAGCAAGCCACTCCAGTACTCTTGCCTAGAAAATCCCATGGATGGAGGAGCCTGGTAGGCTGCAGTCCATGGGGTCGCTAGAAGTCGGATGCGACTGAGCGACTTCACTTTCACTTTTCGCTTTCACACAATGGAGAAGGAAATGGCAACCCACTCCAGTGTTCTTGCCTGGAGAATCCCAGGGACAGGGGAGCCTGTTGGGCTCCTGTCTGTGGGGTCGCACAGAGTCGGACACGACTGAAGCGACTTAGCAGCAGCAGCAGCATGTGCTTAGCATTGGAGATGCTCATTCCAATCATAATTTAGTGTTTATTTGTCTGCTTTTTGATTAATATTTCTCACTGAATGGACTATAAACTCGATATGTATGAATGTATTTACACATCTATATATATTTTTTCAGCTACCATTGTGGCTAGAATAGAGTCATCAGCAAATATTTATTGAATAAGTAAAAAAAAAAAACAAACATGTATTCTGATTATTCTAGACTAAAAATTATGGCTATAAAAATATACATTAAAAAGTACTCATGTCAACTGGCCATTTATATTGAACTGATCAGGACATGCTTTAGTATGGAAAGAATGTATATTATCCTGTTGTATGAATGCACTACAATTTATATCTCAATACTATTCTTGACCAAATATTTGGTTGTTTCTCATTTCTGTATTACAAGTAATGCTGTTTTATTACTCTTGGACTTGTCTTTAGGTATTCATTTTAGTAACAACTTGTATCCAGCATGCTTGCTAAATGCATGTCTTTAATATTGCTTGTTTATTACTTTTACATTTGCAATCATATTTTCTGCAAACAATGAAAGTTTTATCCTTATAATAATTCTTTATATTTGTTTATATAAATCTTTCATTTCTGTTCTATTTCAACATTATTTTACCTATTCTTGATATTTTAAATTTCTACATAAATTTTAGAAGCATGTTGTCAATTTGTATAAAACAGCAACTGAGTTCTTAATTGTGGTTGCATTGTACTTGTAAAAAGGATATAGTATGGGTGGTCATGTAACACATCAAGTTTATAAAGATTAGGTAAACAGAGGACCACTTGAAAAAGAAATATACAATTATCATACTGAGAAAGATTTGCAAATATATCTTGGCATTAAAAAGAAAAATTACCATAAAAATGAATAGGGGAAATAATTGAGTTAACATGCTATTATAAGAATTTTGGAAAAAAAAATTAATTCCGTTCAGTTCAGTCACTCAGTCATGTCCGACTCTTTGCGACCCCATGAATTGCAGAATTCCAGGCCTCCCTATCCATCACCAACTCCTGGAGTCTACCCAAACCCATGTCCATTGAGTCGGTGATGCCATCCAACCATCTCATCCTTTGTCGTCCCCTTCGCCTCCTGCCCTCAATCTTTCTCAGTAACAGAGTCTTTTCAAATGAGTCAGCTCTTCGCATAAGGTGGCTAAAGTATTGGAGTTTCAGCTTCAACATCAGTCCTTCCAATGAACACTCAGGACTGATCTCCTTTAGAATGGACCGGTTGGATCTCCTTGCAGTCCCAGGTACTCTCAAAAGTCTTCTCCAACACCACAATTCAAAAGCATCAATTCTTTGGCACTCAGCTTTCTTTATAGTCCAACTCTTACATCCATACATGACTACTGGAAAACCCATAGCCTTGACTAGATGGACCTTTTTTGACAGAGTAATGTTTCTGCTTTTTAATATGCTGTCTAGGTTGGTCATAACTTTCCTTCCAAGGAGTAAATGTCTTTTAAATTCATGGCTGCAATCAACATCTGCAGTGATTTTGGAGCCCCCGAAAATAAAGTCTGACACTGTTTCCACTGTTTCCCCTCTATTTGCCATGAAATGATGGGACCAGATGCCATGATCTTCGTTTTCTGAATGTTGAGCTTTAAGCCAACTTTTTCACTCTCCTCTTTTAGTTTCACCATGAGGCTCTTCAGTTCTTCTTCACTTTCTCCCATAAGGGTGGTGTCATCTGCATATCAGAGGTTATTGATATATCTCCCAGCAATCTTGATTCCAGCTTCTGCTTCATTCAGTCCAGTGTTTCTCATGATGTACTCTGCATATAAGTTAAGTAAGCAGGGTGATAATATACAGACTTGACATACTCCTTTTCCTATTTGGAACCAGTCTATTGTTCCATGTCCAGTTCTAACTGTTGCTTCCTGACCTGCATACAGGTTTCTCAAGAGGCAGGTCAGGTGGTCTGGTATTCCCATCTCTTTCAGGATTTTCCACAGTTTATTCTGATCCACACAGTAAAAGCCTTTGGCATAGTCAATAAAGCAGAAATAGACATTTTTCTGGAACTCTCTTGCTTTTTTAATGATGCAGTGGATGTTGGCAATTTGATCTCTGGTTACTCTGCCTTTTCTAAAACATTTTCTAATAAAAAATTAATGTAAACATGCAAAATTGAGTTAAAATTGTATCTCATAACTATAATGTGAGAAGTCAGAGAGACAATAATTATACAGGATTAAACCAATAAAATATCATTTCAGAAAGTTCAACTCACTAGGGCATTATATAGATTTTAAAAAATGAAAATGATTTCTCCCTAGTTGAATATCAAAAGACAACGTGTACTTTGTTCTTGTTTTTATTTTTATTTTTTTAAGTCATCTGGTTTCTCACATATTAACAACATCAAATGGGCAGTAAAATTTATCTGAGAATCACTGCAAATTAGAAAAAAGAAGAAATATGCTTTGAATAATCTGTGGTAAACAGATTTCAGTGCCAGATTCTGTTCATTATCAACACTGTAATAATATTACTTGTGGATATACTACACAAATCTTGAACCAATGCTACAACTCAGGAAAAATTGCTTTATACGTTGATTATGTAAGAAAGTTATCTGAGGTGGTACTTGTCCAAAATTTAAAACTGTATAGAATCTAGAAAGAGGAAAGACAGACCTTATGAAAAAGATAGTTCAATCCAAGAAACCAATTATCAAAAGTCTTAGAATGAGATCGATATTACACACCTAGCTAACAAGTATAGATTTCTGTAGAAAGAATAAAGGTTCTGGAAAAAATAATAAAAATATAAAGCAAAAATTAAAAAATCGATTAGTAGATATAATTGAAACTTGGAATACAAACTATTTCTGAACATATAATGGTACAAAAGCAGAAAATGAAGTGAGGCAATTCCAAATTCCAAACATATGTCCTACAAGAAATCATACAAGCAAACTAAAACATGATATAATTTTAATCAATTGTTTATTTTTGTAAGATAAATGCATTTACTTGATATGACATGAGGACTATCCTTTTTCTATTGGACTAAGAGTCATGGCATTGCGTTCAGAGAGAACAAAATATATTTTTAGAAGACTATCTAACCTGGTATAAGACAATGTAATTCCAAGTTAATGAAATTGTCATTTACTGATTTCCAATTTTAAAACTTAACCAGTAAACAAAGTATTAAAGATGTTGGATCAAGGAACATTTGCTTCCCTAATTTGTTATTTTATATTGCATATTAATTAATTATGTGTGAAATCAATGAAAGTGATTCAGTTCAGTTCAGTTCAGTTCAGTCGCTCAGTCGTGTAGTGTACGACTCTTTGCGACCCCATGAATCGCAGCACCCCAGGCCTCCCTGTTCATCACCATCCCTCGGAGTTCACTCAGACTCACATCCATCGAGTCAGTGATGCCATCCAGCCATCTCATCCTCGGTCGTCCCCTTCTCCTCCTGCCCCCAATCCCTCCCAGCATCAGAGTCTTTTCCAATGAGTCACCTCGTCGCATGAGGTGGCCAAAGTACTGGAGTTTCAGCATTCGAAAGTGATTAGGAGATACAAATTGTCAGTTATTAAATAAATGAGTCTCAGAGATGTACAGCATAGGGAATATGGTCAATATTTTATAACAGCTTTATATGATATGTAATATATAAAGATTTTCAATCACTTTTTGTAAACCTGAAGTGAATGCAATATTGTAAGTCAACCATACTTCAATAAACAAATGAGCTTAAATTAAATAAATGATTACTTACAAATAGAACTCTAATGCAAGAAAACAAGATCTCTAAAACAAGCAAAAATAAGACCAGGAGCTGACTGTGGCTCAGATCATTTATTTAACTTATTTTTTTAATTAATTGAAGTATGGTTGGCTTACAATATTGCATTCACTTTAGGTTTACAAAAAGTGATTGAAAATTTTTATATATTACATATCATACAAAGTTGTTATAAAATATTGACCATATTCCCTATGCTGTACATCTCTGAGACTTATTTATTCAGACTTAAATTGAAGAAAGGAGGGAAAACCCCAAACTATTCAGGTATGGCCTAAATCAAATCCCTTATGATTATACAGTGGAAGTGAGAAATAGATTCAAGGGATTAGATCTGATAGACAGAGTCCCTGATGAACTATGGAAAGAGGTTGGTGACATTATACAGGAGGCAGTGATCAAGACCATCCCTAAAAAAGGAATGCAAACAGGCAAAATGGTTGTCTGAGGAGGACTTACAAATAGCTGAGAAAAGAAGAGAAGCTAAAGGCAAAGGAGAAAAGGAAAGATATACATATTTGAATGCAGAGTGCCAAAGAATATCAAGGAGGGATAAGAAAACCTTCCTCAGTGGTCAATGCAAAGAAATAGAGGAAAATAATGCAGTGGGAAAGAATAGAGATCTCTTGAAGAAAGAGATACCAAGGGAACATTTCATACAAAGATGGGCACAATAAAGGGCAGAAATGGTATGAAGCTAACAGAAGCAGAAGATATTAAGAAGAGGTGGCAAGAATACACAGAAGAACTCTACAAAAAAGATCTTCATGACCAGATAACCATGATGGTGCAATCACTCACCTAGAGCCAGACATCCTGGAATGCAAAGTCAAGTGGGCCTTAGGAAGAAGGATCATTGTGAACAAAGCTAGTGGAGGTGATGGAATTCCAGTTGAGCTATTTCAGATCCTAACAGATGATGCTGTGAAAGTACTGCACTCAATATGCCAGCAAATTTGGAAAACTCAGCAGTGGCCAGAGGACTGGAAAAAGTCATTTTTCATTCCAATCCCAAAGAAAGGTAATGCTGAAGAGTGCTCAAACTACCACATAATTGCATTAATCTCACACACTAGTAAAGTAATGCTCAAAATTCTCCAAGCCAGGATTCAGCAATACACGAACCATGAACTTCCAGGTGTTCAAGCTGGATTTAGAAAAGGCAGAGGAACCAGAGATCAAGTTGCCAACATCTGTTGCATCATCGAAAAAGTGAGAGTTCCAGAAAAACAACTATTTCTGCTTTATTAACTATGTCAAATCCTTTGACTGTGTGGATCACAACAAACTGGAAAATTCTGAAAGAGATGGAAATACCAGACCACCTGACCTGCCTCTTGAGAAACCTGTATGCAGGTCAGGAAGCAACAGTTAGAACTGCACATGGAACAACAGACTGGTTCCAAATAGGAAAAAGAGTACATCAAGGCTGTATATTGTAACCCTGCTTATTTAACTTCTTTGCAGAGTACATCATGAGAAACACTGGGCTGGAGGAAGCACAAGCTGGAATCGAGATTGCTGGGAGAAATATCAATAACCTCTGATATGCAGATGACATCACCCTTATGGCAGAAAGTGAAGAAGAACTGAAGAGCTTCTTGATGAAAGTGAAAGGGGAGAGCAAAAAAGTTGGCTTAAAGCTCAACATTAAGAAAATGAAGATCATGGCATGTGGTCCCATCACTTCATGGCAAATAGATGGGGAAACAATGGAAACAGTAAGAGACTACTTTTTTAGGCTCCAAAATCACTGCAGATGGTGACTGTAGCCATGAAATTAAAGGACACTTGCTACTTGGAAGAAAAACTGTGACCAACCTAGACAGCCTTTTAAAAACCAGAGACATAACTTTAGCAACAAAAGTCTGCCTAGTCAAAGCTATGGTTTTTCCAATAGTCATGTATGGATGTGAGAGTTGGACTATAAAAAAAGCTGAGCACCGAAGAACTGATGCTTTTGAACTGTGGTGTTGGAGAAGACTCTAGAGAGTCCCTTGGACTGCAAGGAGATCCAACCAGTCCATCCTACAGGAAATCAGCCCTGAATATTCATTGGAAGGACTGATGCTGAAGCTGAAGATCCAATACTTTGGCCACCTGATGTGCAGCACCGACTCATTGGAAAAGCCCCTGATGCTGGGAAAGATTGAAGGGGAGAAGGGGATGACAGAGAATGAGACGGTTGGATGGCATCTCCAACTTGATGGACATGAGTTTGAGGAAGCTCTGGGAGTTGGTGATGGACTGGAAAGCCTGGCGTGCTGCAGTCCACGGGGTCACAAGGATTTGGACACAACTGAGTGACTGAACTGAACTACAAATATAACTTAATTTGTTATATGAATAGGCTGCTCAGAATATCAATAATCACAGGATATGATTATTTTGAGTGTGGCCATATGACCAAGTAATAAGACAAAAGCAGAGGTGATATGATGAAACTTCAGGAAGTCTCCTTGAAAAGAATGCTCATACTTGTTTCTCCTTGTGAATTTTTATTTTATTGTAGTTCTTAATTGCAGTTCTTCTTTGTTAATTAGAACTACATTACTTGCTTTGGATCATGTTTGATTTTAAAATGGCATTTGTGCACCACAATGGTAGAGAAGAACAATAGAAAAGCCTGGGACCCTGGAGAAGGGGTATCTGACATTGAACACAGTAGCTGACCCTCCTCTTCTACAGGTTCCCCATGTACAGATTCAACCAACTATGGATTGGCAATGTTCATATAAAAGCTCCAGAAAATTCCAAAATCAAAACTTTAATTTGAAGCATTTTGCCAACTATTTGCATATAATTTACATTCAATTTGGTATTAGAAGTAATCTAGAGATGATTTAAATACTTTTGTCCCTCTATATAAAAGGGATTGATTCCAGGACTCATGCTCAGATATCAAAATTCTTGCATGTTCAAATCCCTTGTATAACCTTTGCTCATTCCCAGATAATTCTTAAACCACCTCTAGATTACTTGTAATGTCTAGTATAATTTAAATGTTTGGAAAAAAGCTTTGCTGGTGCACAGAAAACTATAACTTTGCTTTTGCAAATGTCTGGAATTTTTTTTCAAATATTTTTCATCTGAAGTCGGTTGATTCTGCAGAGGAGGAAACCATGGATAAAGAGGCCCAACTGTACTCAGGAGGATATGCATATGTAGAAATATACTACATAATTTTTGTAAGGTACTTAGCATCAGTAGATTTTGGTATCTGTGGAGGTGTTAGAATGACTCCTCTGCAGATACCAAGGGATAACTAACTACTATCTACCCCAGAGTTATTTATTTAAAAAAAAAACTAAGTCTAATTCTGTATTCTTTAATTCTGTGTAATGTGGTTTTCCCTCTATTATATGTGGCTGAAACCAATATGTTAGATTTGAACTTGGATGACAAGAGTGATTTATTAATAATGATGACAACAGGAAAATAAAAGGATTAGAAAATGTAAGGTTTTAGAAATATTAGAGTAACAGCTACTCTGTCAGCCTTATCTTATAGAGAGTAAAGATTAGAAACACAATAAACTAAGAAATAAAGATTTAGCAATACTATGTAAAGTCACAAGTGTTGGAAATCATATGAAAAAATATGACTTAACTATATATTCAGCAGGACATGAACCGAGAACTTCCAGATGTACAAGCTATGTTTAGAAAAGGCAGAGGAACCAGAGATCAAACTGCCAAAATTTATTGGGTCATAGGGAAAGCAAGGAAATTCCAAAAAGCATCTACTTCTCCCTTATTGATGATACAAAAGCCTTTTACTGTGTGGATCAAGCAAACTGGAAAATTCTTTAAAAAAAGAGAGACAGGAATACCAGGCCACCTTACTTGCCTCCTGAGAAACCTGCATATAGGTCAAGAAGCAACAGTTAGAACTGGACATGGAACAAAGGACTAGTTCAAAATTGGGAAAGAAGTACGTCAAGGCTGTATCTTGTCACCCTGTTTATTTACCTTATTTCTATGCGGAGTACATCATGAGTAAAGCTGCTGCTGCTGCTGCTGCTGCTGCTGCTGCTAAGTCGCTTCAATCGTGTCCGACTCTGTGTGACCCCATAGACGGCAGCCCACCAGGCTCCCCCGTCCCTGGGATTCTCCAGGCAAGAACACTGGAGTTGGTTGCCATTTCCTTCTCCAATGATGAGTAAAGCTAGGATGGATGAATCCCAAGCTGGAATCAAGATTGCTGGGAGAAATATCAATAAAGTATAAACTATATCAATAACCTCAAATATTCAGATGACACCACTCTAATGGCAGAAAGTGAAGAGGGACTAAACAGACTCTTGATGAGGGTGAAAGAGGAGAGTAGAAAAGCTGGCTTGAAATTTGGCATTCAAAAAACTAAGATCATGGCACCTGGTTCCAACACTTCATGGAAAATAAAAATTGGAAAAACTATAAGCAGTGTTCTTGAACTAAAAAATGGATTTAAAAGATGTTTGCTCTTTGGAAGGAAAGATGTGACAAGCCTAGGCAGCATGCTAAAAGAAAACAGAGATGTCATTTTGCCAACAAAAGCCCATATAGTCAAAGCTATGGTTTTTCCAGTAGTCATGTAAGGATGTAAGACTTGGGCCATAAAGAAGGCTGAGCACCAAAGAATTGATGCTTTCCACCTGTGGTGCTGGAGTAGACTCTTGAGAGTGCCTTGGACAGTCCCCAAACCTGTCAATCCTAAATGAAGTCAACTCTGAATATTCGTTGGACGGACCGATGCTGAAGCTGAAGCTCCAGTACTTTGGCCACCTGATATAAAGAGCCGACTCACTGGAAAAGACCCTGACGCTGGAAAAGATTGAGGGCAGTAGAAGGGGGCAACAGAAGATGAGATGGTTAGATAGCATCATTGACTCAGTGGACATTAGTTTGAGCAAACTCTGGGTGATAGTGAAGGACAGGGAAGTCTGGCCTGCTGTGGTTCATGGGGTAGCAAAGAGTCAGACACAACTCAGTCACTGAACAACAACAATAATACTTTGAAACAAAGGAATGGGGATGAGGAGTATGGTAAGGAGATCAACCCTGGGATTTCTTTGGAAGGAATGATGCTGAAGCTGAAACTCCAGTACTTTGGCCACCTCATGCGAAGAGTTGACTCATTGGAAAAGACTCTGATGCTGGGAGGGATTGGGGGCAGGAGGAAAAGGGGACGACCGAGAATGAGATGGCTGGATGGCATCACTGACTCGATGGACGTGAGTCTGAGTGAACTCCGAGAGATGGTGATGAACAGGGAGGCCTGGCGTGCTGCGATTCATGGGGTCGCAAAGAGTCGGACACGACTGAGCGACTGAACTGAACTGAACTGAACTGAAGGTCACTTCGTTTGACTTATTTTTAGGAGTAAATGATACATGAAGATATATAATTGAGATTTTTATGTTTCTTCTATCTGAACAAAAAAACTCTATAAGCATAAATTGAAATATATGTTGAATAAAAAAGTCATAAAACCATTAATAACTGAAATAGAAGATAAAACTATTTCTAAGTAAGACCAAGAATAATAATCCTGTGAACAATTCTTTAGTCTTTAGGTTTCATCTTCATCGAATGTTAACCATACCTTTTTTTTAAAATTTTTTTAAATTTTATTTTACAATACCATATTGGTTTTGCCATACATTGACATGAATCCCCACAGGTGTATACGAGCTCCCAATCCTGAATCCCCCTCCCACCTCCCACCCTATATCCACTCTCTGGATCATCCCTGTGCACCAGTCCCAAGCATCCTGTATCCTGTATCGAACCTAGACTAGCGATTCGTTTCTTACATGATAGTATACATGTTTCAATGCCATTCTCCCAAATCATCCCACCCTCTCCCTCTCCCACAGAGTCCAAAAGTCCATTCTATACATCTGTGTCTCTTTTGCTGTCTCGCATACAGGGTCATCATTGCCATCTTTCTAAATTTCATATATATGTGTCAGTATACTGCATTGGTGTTTTTCTTTCTGGCTTACTTCACTCTGTATAATAGGTTCCAGTTTCATCCATCTCATTAGAACTGATTCGAACGAATTCTTTTTAATGGCTGAGTAATACTCCATTGTGTATATGTACCACTGCTTTCTTATCCATTCATCTGCTGATGGACATCTAGGTTGCTTCCATGTCCTGGCTATTATAAACAGTGCTGCAATGAACATTGGGGTACATGTGTCTCTTTCAATTCTGGTTTCCTCAGTGTGTATGCCCAGCAGTGGGATTGCTGGGTCATAAGGCAGTTCTATTTGCAGTTTTTTAAGGAATCTCCACACTGTTCTCCATAGTGGCTGTACTAGTTTGCATTCCCACCAACAGTGTAAGAGGGTTCCCTTTTCTCCACACCCTCTCCAGCATTTATTGCTTGTAGCCTTTGGATCACAGCCATTCTGACTGGTGTGAAATGGTACCTCATTGTGGTCTTGATTTGCATTTCCCTGATAATGAGTGAAGTTGAGCATCTTTTCATGTGTTTGTTAGCCATCCGTATGTCTTCTTTGGAGAAATGTCTGTTTAGTTCTTTGGCCCATTTTTTGATTGGGTCTACCTCATTGTGGTCTTGATTTGCATTTCCCTGATAATGAGTGATGTTGAGCATCTTTTCATGTGTTTGTTAGCCATCCGTATGTCTTCTTTGGAGAAATGTCTGTTTAGTTCTTTGGCCCATTTTTTGATTGGGTCGTTTATTTTTCTGGAGTTGAGCTGCATAAGTTGCTTGTATATTTTTGAGATTAGTTGTTTGTCAGTTGCTTCATTTGCTATTGTTTTCTCCCATTCAGAAGGCTGTCTTTTTACCTTGCACCACACACAAAAGTAAACTCAAAATGGATTAAAGATCTAAACGTAAGACCAGAAACTATAAGACTCCTAGAGGAGAACATAGGCAAAATCACAGCAGGATCCTCTATGATCCACCTCCCAGAATACTGGAAATAAAAGCAAAAATAAACAAATGGGATCTAATTAAAATTAAAAGCTTCTGCATAACCATACCTTTTTAAAAGATTTTTACATTGTTCTCTCTTAAATGTACAGTATCAGAATATTGCTGAAAATTATTTAACCTTCATCAGGCATACTTGATAGTTATGGTTTCTGTGATAGCACTCTTTGATAACCTGTAAATGGTTTGATCATTCACCTACCTACGTGAGTGTTTGGTTTGCCCAGTTTTTTTATGCATACATAAAAATACAGCTAAGGACATATTTTGAAAAATTCAATAAAACTCCCATTGAACTAGAAACATTGTCTGCTCTGTGTACGTGTGTTGAAATCTCATTCCAGGTTCTGTTTCACAGAAATTGTTCAACTTGAATGTAGTCTTTAAATATTCATTATTTAATATAAATATTTAAGCATTTAATATAGGTAGCTGACCTCTGAATAAGTGCTGATGCTGCAGCAATCACTAGGCATTTTTCTTTATTTTTTTTTCCTTTGTACTTTGCTGAAAGCTTTTCAATATATAAACTATTTTTATGGCAAATATCCTCAGGTAATGCATAAGATGCATGTAAAAACATATCAAATGTGAGCCCAATATATGGGTAGAATACTAGACTTGTAAAGGTGTAATGAATTGATGTTTATACTTATCCAATATTAAATAAAATCCCTTGAGTGAGTAATAGTGTTTGCTTTTCTATTTGGCTATAAAGTCTTTGAAGGTACACTTTCTGAGTTGCTTGTCACTTTATCACTTGATCCTTATATAATGTCTGAGTATTCACTATCATGAGTATGGTAAATAATGAGTACTGAATGTGTGGTACATATGACTCTTGAGCCACAAATTGAAGTGCATTAGTAATATAAAAATTATTTCCTGATAATCAAACCTAATAATCATGTTGGTCTATTTTTCTGCCTCAAAAAAGTGAAATCTCATTCACTTTAAGGTCATTTTTACTGTTAAAACTTTCAAGGTGTCTATAAATCACATCAGAGCTTCCAAAACACCAAGTAATTTGGGAGTTGAGATCTATCTGGGTTCTTGGTCATAAAGTGTCTATGCTGGAATTCATGTTGACATCTGCATTTCAATCTTGCCTTTATTTAGGGCCCTTGTCCCCATTTAAAGCCATCTTCACAATTGTGATTCATTTCTATTGGAATCCATGTCACTTAGCCATTGCACATTACCAGATCAGGAAGGGATACTTCGAGAATGCCCCAGTCTCTTCCTGCCTGAACAGATCCACCATTCAGGCATACTCCTTTCCCTGCTCTATATTAAGAGTAACAATTTCAAGGTTGTTAGTGGTTTTCTCAGAATTATTCTGAGTGGTTTATGTACTGATTAATCACATACTCTTTGAAGTTCTCTAGTTTATGCCCAGCACCTTTGAATTTGTTCCTGTTATTTGGTTATCTTGTATATTTCCTAAGACAAGGAGAGTAAAATATTGGTCTGCCCAAATTAGAGGGTAATAGATAGAAGTTTATAGATAATAGGCTAATATATAGATATATAATAGCAACTAAGTGCTCTTATCCATTTATCTGTTTAAAAACATAGGTTGCTTCCATATTTTCACTATTGTAAATAGTGCTCACATGAATATTGGGACATTGGGGTGCACATACCTTTTCAAATTAGTGTTTTGTTTTCTCTGGATATATGCCCACAAGTGGAATTGATAAATTATATTGTAGTTCTATATTTAGCTTTTTGTTGAACATCTGTACTGTTTTCCACAGTGCCTGTACCAATTTACATTCCCATCAGCAGTGTAAAACTGTTCCTTTTTCTCCACATCCTCACCAACATATGTTATTTGTATACTTTCTGATGATAGCCATTTTGACAATGTGAAGTGATATCTCTCATGGTTTTGATTAGCATTACTCTGACGGTAAGCAATATTGAGCATCTTTTCAACTGCCTCTTGGACATTTGCATTTGCTCTTTCGCAAAATGTCTATTCATGTCTTCTGCCCATTTTTTAATTGTGTTGTTGGCCTTTTGATATTGAATTTTATGAGTTTACAATATTTTGGATGCTAACCCTTATGGCAGAAAGAGAAGAGGAACTAAAAAGCTTCTTGATGAAAGTGAAAGAGGAGAGTGAAAAAGTTGGCTTAAAAAAATGAAGCGCCAGCCTATGTTCGATACAGGATGCAGGATGCTTGGGGCTGGTGCACGGGGATGATCCAGAGAGATGATCTGGGGTGGGAGGTGGGAGGGGGATTCAGGATTGGGAGCTCATATACACCCATGGCAGATTCATGTCAATGTATTGCAAAACCAATACGGTATTGTAAAGTAAAATAAAGTAAAAATAAAAAAATAAAAAATAAAAAGCTCAACATTCAGAAAACAAAGATCATGGCATCTGGTCCTATCACTTCATGGGAAATAGATAGGGAAGCAGTGGAAACAGTGTCAGACTTAATTTTTGGGGGCTCCAAAATCACTGCAGATGGTGATTGCAGCCATGAAATGAAAAGACGCTTACTCCTTGGAAGGAAAGCTATGACCAACCTAGACAGCATATTCAAAAGCAGAGAAAAAAAATTTATTTTTGCCAGCAAAGGTCCATCTAGTCAAGGCTATGGTTTTTCCAGTGGCCATGTATGGATGTGAGAGTTGGACTGTCAAGAAAGCAGAGCGCCAAAGAATTGATGCTTTTGAACTGTGGTGTTGGAGAAGACTCTTGAGATATGCAAGGAGATTCAACCAGTCCATCTAAAGGAGATCAGTCCTGGGTGTTCTTTGGAAGGACTGATGCTAAAGCTGAAGCTCCAGTACTTTGGCCACCTCAGGTGAAGAGTTGACTCATTGGAAAAGACTTTGATGCTGGGAGGGATTGGGGGTAGGAGAAGGGGACGACAGAGAATAAGATGGCTGGATGGCATCAACAACTTGATGGACATGAGTTTGGGTGAACTCTGGGAGTTGGTGATGGACAGGGAGGCCTGGTATGCTGCAATTCATGGGTTCACAAAGAGTCAGACACAACTGAGTGACTGAACTGAACTGAACTGATTGAATGAAATAGTGCTTTATTTTTTTCTGTAGTGTTTTCACATACAATGCATCAGATTTACACAACTTTATAACATATCAATCATATGTATTTTAATTGCATAGACCACATTGTTTCAAGGAAATTAAATGGCTTTCCTAGATCTCATCTGCTATTTACCCATTTATTGAATTTTCAGTTTCAATAATTTTAATTTGTAAGAGACATATTACTCTATTTTGGTGTGTGTGTGTATATATATATATATATAAAAAATATTCTTCATTTTATTTATTTCTACATTGAATAAATATGCTTACACCGTGCCTAGGGGAATTTGTTTTGGTTTGTTAACTTTTCCTTCTTAGTCTCATTTATGCTTTATTTCTTAATTCTTATTTGAATCAATAAACCATTAAATTTATATCATTTGGAATTTTAAAGGAGGCAATATTTTGAGACTTCTGTTGAAGGAGAATTGTTTTCAAGAAATGGTGCTTCTTGAAGACAAATGATGTGCTGACCATTTTCAGATCACCTTACAGTATGAATTTGGGTGGGAAAACTGCATAATAAATATTTTTCTTTCTATTCAGGAATAAACCTCAAGGTTTTTCTTGAGCTTTTTCTAGTTTTCCTTTTTCTTTTTCTAAGAATATATTGAATATCGGTGTAGAGATCGATGGGATTTTTCTTTACCCGTAAACTGAGAGATTAGGCCATTGTGATTCTGCTGCTGCTGCTGCTGCTGCTGCTGCTGCTGCTGCTGCTGCTGCTAAGTCGCTTCAGTCGTGTCCGACTCTGTGCGACCCCATAGACAGCAGCCCACCAGGCTCCCCTGTCCCTGGGATTCTCCAGGCAAGAACACTGGAGTGGGTTGCCATTGCCTTCTCCATTTGTGATTCTAGTTCCATGAAGATCATTTTCTAGTAGACTCCTCTATATCTTCTATCCTATGGGCTGCAGAGCTATGAAATTCAAAGTTAACGTTTCTTGGAATTGAAGAATGCCCACAGGGCAAATGCAGCTTCACTGCTCTACTTATATTTCTGGATTCTAACTTTCACTTAGTATTTGACCTCTGAGGATTGCTTCTTTTCTTTCTAGTTAAAGAATGTATTTTAAAATAGACTTAAGAATACATCCAACCTTTTTAGTTGTTTTAATCAGGAGAGACATTCAATATATCCTATCTCCTGAACTATTTAGTGATGTAAGTCTAATGCTCTACTATTTGAATACTAATTTACTTTCAATTATAAATACTACTAAATCTTGGTGCACATCTTTAAATAGACTTATAAGAATAGCATAATAAGTGAAATGATTGGGCAAATAGCATGCATATATTTAAGACTTTTGATTTTGTACTGATAACTTGACCATAAATAAGTTTTGCCAATTAAACAGAGCCAGCAACACAGGATAGGAAACTAAATAAAATTATTATTCCACCATTTTACTTTTGAAATACAGAAAACTAATATGATCTTAATATTGGAAATCTTATTTTGGGAAGTTCTTTGGTGTCTTGGTGGTTAGGACTCCAGGCTTTTACTGCCATGGCCAGGGTTCAGTTCCTGGTCGGGGAACTGAGACCCCACAAGCCATGCAGTGTGACCAAATGTGTGTGTGTGTGTGTATGTGTGTGTGTGTAGGCTTTCCTGGTAGCTCAGCTGGTAAAGGATCCACCTGCAATGCAGGAGACCCTGGTTTGATTCCTGGGTCAGGAAGATCCCTAGGAGAAGAGATATGCTCCCCACTCCAGTATTCTTGGGCTTCCCTGGTGGCTCAGATGTTAAAGAATCTGCCTGCAATGTGGGAAACCTGGGTTCAGTCCCTGGGTTCGGAAGATCCCCTGGAGGATGGTGTGGCAATCCATGACAATATTCTTGCCTGGAGGATACCCATGGACAGAGGAGCCTGGCAGGCTACAGTCTATGGAGTCAAAAAGAGTTGGAGATGATTGAGCGACTAAGCGCGACTAAGCGCAACACAATATATATATATGGGCTTCCCTTGTGGCTCAGCTGGTAAAGAATCCAGCTGCAATGCTGGAGACCTGGGTTTGATCCCTGGGTATGCATATGTATATATATGTAACTATGTATGGATGTGTGTGTATATATATATATATATATATATATATATATGTAACTACATATATACACACATATAATGTGTAGATATGCATAGGGCTGATGCTGAGGCTGAAACTCCAATACTTTGGCCACCTCATGTGAAGAGTTGACTCATTGGAAAAGACCCTGATGCTGGGAAGGATTGGAGGCAGGAGGAGAAGGGGACGACAGAGGATGAGATGGCTGGATGGCATCACCCCTTGAGGCACATGAGTTTGGGTGAACTCCAGGAGTTGGTGATGGACAGGGAGGCCTGGCGTGCTGCAGTTCATGGGATCACAAAGAGTTAGACATGACTGAATGACTGAACTGAACTGAACTGATACATATATGTGCATATATAATGTATATATGCATGCATAGATATATATCTATATAAATATATAGATATATGTATATCTTTCCTAAAATTATATATGTAATTTTAGCTAATTTAAAAGTTAAATGTAGTAAGTTAAAAAAAATTACAGGGTGAGAAAGAGAAAGTTTTGGTTGCATAACCAAGCCATAGAAAGGTAGTACATGGGCTGATAGTGGTCTCTAAATAGATATGTCCATGGTTTAATCCTTAGAAACTCTGAGAGTTATTTTATCTGGAGAAATGGGTATTTACAGATGTAATTAAGCTTAGTATCTTGAGAGAAGGAAAGTATCCTGTATTTTCTGGGCGGGCCCTAAATGCAATCACATGTAAATTTATAAAAGAGAGATTAGACCAAGAAACATCAAAGGAGACAGACACACAGAAGAGAAGGAGATAATGTGAACTTTAAGGCAGAGACTTGAATGATGTGGTCAATAAATGCCAACAGCCATCAGAAGCTAGAAAAGGCAAGGAATGGATTTTCCTATAGAGCCCCCTGAGAGAGAGTGTGGTCTTAATGACACTTTGCATCTGAACTTCTGGGTTCAGGACTGTGAGAGAATAAGTTTGTCATTTTTAATGCCACACGATTTGTGGCAACTCTAGGAAACTAATACTGGTGGTGGTGGCAGTTTAGTTGCTAAGTTGTGTCCAACTCTTGCAACCCCATGGACTGTAGCCTGCCAGGCTCCTCTGCTCATGGAATTTCCCAGACAAGAATACTGAAGTGGGTTGTCATTTCCTTCTCCAGGGGATCTTCCAGATCCAAGGATGGAGCCTGGGTCTCCTGCATTTGTAGGTGGATTCTTTACTAATTAAGTCACCAGGGAATTTCTCATCTTTTCCTTACTCCTACTTTTTTCTTCAGTCACCTTTATTCTACAGATCTGTGTATTTGTATGGCATCTGACAAAAGATCTAGTAAGAAAGAGATTCAATTTGAAGTTTTAAGTTCTAGACAAACTTTTTTTTTCACCAGTTTGGCTTTCCAGTCCTTGAACAGATCATCATTACTATCTATGGGGAGAGACACCATTATTGGTTGACCGTGAGTTACTTGACTATTCTTTTGAACAAATAAGAAGCATTTGTGATTATCAGACACTGATAACACCACCTGAATAGTTTGCAAAATAAGGGAGAACATTTTCTGAACAAAGCACTATATAAATGCATGAGTGGCATTCTAGCTCAGTGCTTTATTCTGCACAACACACTCACATATACACAGTAGTAAGTTCCATATCTGGAAAATGTTGAACTTACATTTCAGAAAGACTCTTTCTGTGTCACTTGCATCTCTTTCAACCAGAAAGCACCAACAGTTCAATTGGCAATAGACAGGTGCTGCTCAGTGTCTGGCCTCTGTGTAGATGATGAGGGTGACAAAGATGGATTATTTTATGAGCTGTCACAGTTGTGCTTATTGAAGGTGGTAACAAATCTACTGGCCCAGGCTCTCAGTGGACTTCATTGAGTATCCCTAGAACCCCCCTAATAGGCAAACTTGAATTATTTTCTGTAGCTGTCTTCTATGTCACATTAAATTTTTAGTCTTAGTGAAGAGAGTAATGTCCAATTTTGGAGATCCAGTTGTTTCAAAAAAATGTTCCCGTGATTATCAACTGATATTGTCTAAATAGTTTATTTTCATATGGAGGTTATGATGTGGCTCTTCTAGCCTCTAGCAAATATACATGACATTGTTCTATTAATGTATTCTACACTGCTGAAGATTGAAAAAAAATCTGTGAAGAACTGTAAGAAAGATAGACTACATATAAATAATTTCTGAAATTTCAATTAAATAAGATCCCAAGAGATCTAGATATAATGGACACATACATAGTTGAGGATGAGACCTGGATCAACTATTTCTATTAATTCTATTGTGTCATGCCTGGCATTCCCTAAACGTGATGAGGACAGAATGGATATTAGGGAGATAGAGACAATTTCAATATATGTAACCTGCTATACAGGCTTCCCAGGTAGTGGTAAAGAACTCGTTTGCCAATGTAGGAGGCACAAAAGATGCGGGTTCGATCCCAGGGTCAGGAAGATCCCCTGGAAGAGGGCATGGCAATCCATTCCAGTACTCTTGCCTTGAGAATCCCATGGACAGAGAAGCCTGGCGTGCTACAGTCCATATGGTCACCAAGAGTCAGACACGACTGAAGTGACTTAGCACTCATGCACAACCTATTATACTTCAAATCAGTAGCTCAGTCATGTCCGATTCTGTGCAACCCCATGGACTGCAGCACGCCAGGCCTCCCTATTCATCACCAACTCCTGGAGTTTACACAAATTCATGTCCATTGAGTCGGTGATGCTATTACACTTGGAAGCATGTAAAGCAAAGAAACAAAGAAAGTTATGTAAAACATAGGGATGGGATGGTTTGCACTGTAAGCTGTCAGATAAAATTATGTCTCATACTTTACCATCTAGCAGCAAATTTTACGTTCCAGAGGTGAGCTAGTCAAAAATGGATAAATTTCATGCTTCACATAATCTACAGTGACGATTTCAGAGATCTAGAGAAAAGTCATATAACATTCTGAGATACACTTAGCGGATGAGAGAAATGATATACTAGTGGTATCAACTGAACAGCAAGTTGTGTGTAAAACAGCATAAAACATTAGCTTGGAATTTGATGTACCAAAAATATGAAATTAAATATAATAATGAATAAATCTGAGAGCCATTCCGTCTCCAAAGCAACTGTCACATTTTTCAACAAGAGAAATGATGTATCAGCACATGAATTCTATAGGAAGTTGTATAAAAATTCTTGAATTCTCAGATATCATGGATCATCCAGTTATGTAGAGAAAAATAATCCATGCAAAGCTAGTGGGTTATTAAAGAAAATGATTCTTCATCATAAAAAATTAACTCTTAGCTACATTTAAAGAATTTATATTTCCAGAAATATGATCACAAAAGGAAAAACAAAACAAGTTGACTTTCTAGGAGAAAGGCTCGAGGGATGAAAATTGTGTTCCTAACTTGATTTTAGATGTGTTCAAAAATAAGTATATAATGATGTGGCATATATTGTTGTGTTGTTTAGTTGCTCAGTCATGTCTGACTCTTTTGCAACCCCGTAGACTGTAGCCCATCTGGCTCATCTGTCCATGGGATTTCCCAGGCAACAATACTGGAGTGGGGCCATTTCCTTCTCCAGGGTATTTTCCTGACCCAGGAATTGAACCCATGTCTCATGCATTGGCAGATGGATTCTTTACCACTGAGCCATCTGGCAAGCCCTGGTGGCATATATTAGAATCCTACAAAGTAAAAGTAGTTATATTTTTGGACTCTTGTGTCTAGAACAGTGTCTAGATCCTACATTTTTGTTCAGTGGAATCTAGTGCTAAATCTCATAGGAACTTATAGAAGGTTAAAAGATTTGGCTTGCTTGCATCTTTCTCCCACAGTCTCTGATGGATTGGGTGGCTCTGCTTGTATGATGTCTGCTACTGCTGCTAAATCACTTCAGTCGTGTCCGACTCTGTGCGACCCCATAGACGGCAGCCCACCAGGCTCCCCCATCCTGGGATTCTCCAGGCAAGAACACTGGAGTGGGTTGCCATTTCCTTCTTCAATGCATGAAAGTGAAAAGTGAAAGTGAAGTCACTCAGTCGTGTCCAACTCTCAGCGACCCCATGGACTGCAGCCTTCCAGGCTGCTCCATCCATCCATGGGATTTTCCAGGCAAGAGTATTGGAGTGGGGTGCCATTGCCTTCTCCTGTATGATGTCAATTAGATTTAAAATAAGGATATTCACTCCATTTGTTGAGTGTTTTCATGCATCAAAATTTAGGGTTTCAGTAAACCAAACATTCTGGAGAAGGCAAACTCCTTCTTCCAAGGAGTAGGCATCTTTTAATTTCATGGCTGCAATCACCATCTGCAGTGATTTTGGAGCCCCAAAAGATAAAAGTTTGACACTGTTTCCACTGCTTCCCCATCTATTTCTGCAAATCTTTTGTTCAAGTCTCTTAAGAAAAGAAAGCAAAGTAATGCTGAAAGTCAGGTCCTATTTTAAAACTTGAAATTCCTCTGACCACTGAAATACAGGTAAATAATGTCATTCAAAGCAGTCATAAAAAACAGTTCAGGGATTGGTGTGCTGGTAATGAAGAAAAGTAAACTCTTATTCAGGAAAATGCTTCAAATTAGATACTATTGAAAACTCAGAGAAACAGAAGTAGTAGTCACATGTGATCTTTAGCTAAGAGATTAAAGAAAAAGGCAAAGTTTCTTCTGTTCTTCTTGGATCTGATCCTGACTAAACAGTGGTTGTGGATGTTTTGTTTTTTTGAGTCACAGCTAAGAAGGAGGCTGTTAGCCCTTTTCATTCAAGTGGAAAACTTCCCCCACTCCATGTATTCCTTAGAGTAAATGATTGGTTTGGGAATTATGGGAATCCTCAGTGATCCATGTTATTTTAGTCAATCCAATAATCAAATTAAAGTGATTCTGTAGCAATCTAATTAATCATTCATTGATCTTAAATTATAGTTTAAAAAACAAAGAAATATACTGGCTAGAAAATTATTGATTTGTTTTGATTATGTCCACAGAGGAACTTTAATTTCTTTACCAGTTGTCTGAATATAATTCATAGAATTACTTGCCTGCAGTCATAATGCAAACATGAAAGAAATGTTCTACAGTCTCAACTTTCAAAATATACCAGGAGGAAAATAAAGGCAATTATTTTTTTCCAAAAGATATATTGAAAAAAATCATTTTAAGTGAAAATAGTGGAATAAAAATGCACTTAAATAATGATTATAGCAGTATATATCTGTCCTCAGGCAAGATTTTTACATTTTTAATACTATACATGGAACGGCAAATAAGATTTTGCTGTAGTACAAAACAAAGGTTTTAGAGTTAAGACCAAATTTACAAAAACAGACAAAAACCTGACTTAAAATCTCTGACCCATCCTGGTGAAGTAAGTAACATTTGAAAGTGTCAGGGGCATGTTGCTGACATAGATCCTTCTTCAAGATTGGAGAGTTTATTCTCTCTTTCAACACCCATGGAAAGAAGGTTGATAAGTGTCAGCTGTCAGACCACTCAAGAAACTATCCTTAGCTAAAGAGAGTCACTTCTCCCAAAGTCACATCTTCTTTCCAGGACAGCCTCCATCCAGTGACTGGACAGTAAGTTGTATAAAGGACTAGACACTTTGTCGCAACTCAAGGGCAGTTCTGGCTTCAGAGTTTCATGGAGGGTTGCCTGGAGCCCTACTGTGACTTCTCCACAATCTAAATTATCCCTTTGTCAACCTTCTTCTTTATCTCGACTGTAGCAGTGATCCCAAGAGAACTCTTTAAAAAATTATTTATTTTTTGGCTGTACTGGGGCTTTGTTGCTGCATGGTCTTTAGTTGTGGCGAGCAGAGACTACTCTCCAGTTGAAGTGTGCAGTTTTCTCATTGTGGTGGCTTCTCTTGTTGCAGAGCTCTGGCTCTGGGGCATGCAGGCTTCAGAAGTTGTGGTGCTTGGGTCCAGTTGCTCCACGGCATGTGGGATCCTCTCAGACTGGGGACTGAACCTGTGTCTCCTGCACTGGCAGGCAGATTCTTTACTCCTGAGCCACTATGGAAGCCCCGAGAGAACTTATGAATTACCATCCACCATGCTAATCTCTGGGCTTCCCTGGTAGCTCAGCCGGTAATGAATCCACCTGCAATGCAGGAGACCCTGGTTTGATTCCTGGGTCAGGAAGATCTGCTGGAGACGGGATAGGCTACCCACTCCAGTAATCTGGCCTGGAGAATTCCATGGATTGTATAGTCCATGGAGTTGCTAAGAATTAGACACGACTGAGTGACTTTCATTTCACTTAGTTTCCTGCTAATCTCCAGGCTTCCCTGGTGGCTCAGGGGTAAAGAATCCACCTGCAATGCCAGAGATGCTGGCTGGATCCCTGGGTCTGGATGATCACCCGGAGAAGGAGATGGCAACCCACTCCAGTATTCTTGCCTGCAAAATCGCCTGGACAGAGGTGCCTGGTGGACTGCAGTCCATGGGGTTGCAGAAGAGTTAGATATGATTTAGTGACAAAGCAACAATAACAATGATAATCTCCATCTCAGTTCTGCTTCCTATTAAGAGTCAGTGATTGGAATAGCCTAAAAAAGTGCACATTCAGATTGAATTTTTGGAGACAGAGCACACAAATCTGGCTGGCAATGAAAAACCCAGCATTGTGGTAGGTGGAAAATGATAGCCTCTGGCTCAAATCAGCTGACTAATGATGCATTTGAACTGTGGTATTGGAGAAGACCCTTGAGAGTCCCTTGGACTGAAAGGAGATCCAACCAGTCCATTCTGAAGGAGATCAGCCCTGGGATTTCTTTGGAAGGAATGATGCTAAAGTTGAAACTCCAGTATTTTGGCCACCTCATGTGAAGAGTTGACTCATTGGAAAAGACTCGGATGCTGGGAGGGATTGGGGGCAGGAGGAGAAGGGGATGACCGAGGATGAGATGGCTGGATGGCATCACTGACTCGATGGACATGAGTCTGAGTGAACACTGGGAGTTGGTGATGGACAGGGAGGCCTGGCTTGCTGTGATTCATGGGGTCCCAAAGAGTCGGACACAACTGAGCGACTGAACTGAACTGAACTGAATGTGCCCTGGTAGAGACATAGTGACTGATATCAAGTTATCATGTAGCCATCATGTGTTTGGTTCTGTTGCACTTAACAAATCATGAAATCAAAGAGGTCCATTGAAATTCCATTATAACATGGAAGTTGTGCACTTGGAATTGAGCATGACCGGTGCCAAAAATGGTAAGTTTGTCATACAAACAAGGTTATCCAGACTCCATGTTCAACCCAATTTTTTTTTTTTTTTTTTTGTTACTTTACCATACTGTATTGGTTTTGCCATACAACAACATGAATCCGCCATGGGTGTATATGAGTTCCCAATCCTGAACCCCCCACCACCACCCTCCCCATATCATCTCTCTGGGTCATCCCAGTGCACCAGCCCCAAGCATCCCATATCCTGCATCGAACCTAGACTGGTGATTCGCTTCTTACGTGATAGTATACGTGTCCCAATGTTGAGTCAACATCTCTCCTTCAGCTCACTTCTATTCTCATATGGTTACTTATTATAACCAAGGGACAGAGGCAGAAAACAAGGTCAGATCATTTCTCTCATCTAGGTGCTTAGTACAAGTGAGTACAACTGAAAATGTATTGCAGCTGGTAATCCACTTTGGTTAAATGGAAATAACCTGAGTCATTCCAGTTGTCCTTTGGTATTTGTGGGAGATTACTTTTAGGACCCACTGGACATCCATGAATACTAAATTCCCTTTGTTGGTTCTCTGTATCTGTGGTTCTCCATTCACAGATTCTGAAGGCCAGAGGGCCAATTATATGTAGATTCACGAGCAGTGGCAAATGGCTTGGGGAGAGTGCTCAGAGGTTGAACAGAGGAAAAGAAATGGGTTGGCAAGTTCATCAGAAGCCAAAAAAAAGAAAAAAATGGTAAGGGCATCTGGAATAGCAGCATGGGATGTGCCTACAGAAATGGACACAAAGTGTAAAAATCTTTGTATTTCATGTTAATGCCCACTGGTGCATATCTACCATGGAAGGGTTACTGTATAGCCTATGTATGCCTTGGCTAGTTGACATCAACCAGCCTTTGTTATTTCCCTCTCCCCCAATTCTGGCACAATGAATGAATGGACAGAAGAGTATGGTAGCATGTATGGGCTCAACAGCACAGATTCCCACTTGCCAATCTGGTATAGATAAGGCGGTTTATGGGTTTCAGCCTGTCAGCAAAAAAGTTCAATTCTAAATCCCCGATTGAGTCTCCTCCCTCAAGGAGAATAACCATATCCTTTGTAGCAGGTTTATTACATTGGACTTTTTCAACCAGGAAGGAATAGTGATTTAGTTTGATGGACATTGATACATGTTTTAGGTATGGGTTTCTCCTTCCTGCTTGAAGGGCCTTATCCAGGATGACTGTCAAGGGATTTGTGTAAATATCTGATACATTTACATGACATTCCCCAAAGTATTATGTTCAATTGTATTTTTGGTCCTTAGCATTATTTTCTCATCATCCATATTAGCTCTCTGGTGCTATGTAATTTCACAGCCTGTCTAATATAGTCTGTCTTACAAATACAAAATTTTATAAGGAAAAAAGTCAGAACAATCAACTAAGCTACAAATAGCTATGTGGGCCAATTGTTGGTCAGCTTTCCATTTAAAAAGCATGGAAATGCTGAACAATAGGATTCTTCTATTTATTTCTTCTGGCCGGACCTCTTGTCCAACTACAACCATTACATTGCCTTCTAACTCTATTCAGCTTAAACACTACTGAGTGTTGTGAATGTTGTTCTTGAACTTTTAATAACTATCCTTTATTTGGGGACAAGCACGTAAGGGCTTCCCTGATAGCTCAGTTGGTAAAGAATCCACCTGCAATGCAGGAGACCTAGGTTTGATTCCTGGGTTGGGAATACCCCCTGGAGAAGGAAAAGGCTACCCACTCCAGTATTTTGGCCTGGAAAATTCTATGGACTGTATAGTCCACGGGGTCACAAAGAGTCAGACAGGACTGAGCGACTTTCACTTTCATATAAGGAAACTGGATAAGAAACATGCATAGCTGGGAATGCAATGCGGATGAGAAAATAAATAGACAAAATCTGACTCTGATCTGCAACTAAAGTGTTTGAATCTTGTGGAAGAGATGGTTTATTGATATCAGTATTTATTCTCCACTCTTGTTGTTGTTGTTAAGTCCCTCAGTAGTATGACTCTTTGCGACACCATGGACTGCAGCACACCTGGCTTAACTGTCCTTCACCATCTCCTAGAGCTTGCTCAAACTCATGTCCATTGAGTTGATGATGCCACCAAACCATTTTGTCTTCTGTCCTCCCCTTCTCCTCCTGCCTTCAATCTTTCCCAGAATCAGGGTCTTTTCCAATGAACTGTCTCTTCACATCAGGTGTCCAAAGTATTGGAACTTCAACTTCAGCATCAGCCTTTCCAATGACTATTCAGGGTTGATTTTCCTTAGGATTAACTGGTTTAATTTCCTTGCTGTCCAAGGGGCTCTCAAGAGTCTTCTTTAGCACCACAGTTTGAAAGCATCAATTCTTTGGACCTTAACTTTCTTTATGGTCCAACTCACATCCATACATGACTACTGGAAAAAACATAGCTTTGCCTAGATGGATCTTTGTTGGCAAAGTGATGTCCCTGCTTTTTAATAGTTATCTGGGTTTGTCATAGCTTTTCTTCCAAGGAACAAGTACCTTTTAATTTCATAGGTGTAATCAGCATATGCAGTAATTTTGGAGCCCAAGAAAATAAAGTCAGTCACTGTTTCCATTTTTTCCCCATATATTTGCCATGAAATGATGGGACTGGATGCCATGATCTTCATTTTTGGAATGTCGAGTTTAAGCTAGCTTTTTCACTCTCCTCTTTCACTTTCATCAAGAGGCTCTTTAGTTCCTGTCCATTTTCTGCTATGAGGATAGGCCATCTGCATGCCTGAGATTATTGATATTTCTACCAACAATCTTGATTCCAGCTTGTGCTTCATCCAGTCCAGCCTTTCACATGATGTGCTCTGCATGTAAGTTAATTAAACAGGGTGGCAATATATAGCCTTGATGTTCTCCTTTCCCAATTTTGAACCAGTCCTTTGTTCCATGTCCAGTTCTAATTGTTGCTTCTTGATCTGCATGCAGGTTTCTCAGGAGGCAGGTAAGATGATATGATATTCCCATCTCTTTAAGAATTTTCCATGGTTTATTTTGATTCACACTCAAAGGTTTTAACATAGTCAATGAAGCAGAAATAGATGTTTTTCTGGAATTCCTTGCTTTTTCTTATAATCCAACAGATGTTGGCAATTTGACCTCTAATTCCTCTGCCCTTTCTAAATCCACCTTGTACATTTGGAATTTCTCATTTCACCTATTCGAGTTTTAATTAGGACTCTGGCTCCCTCTATGATGCGGCTAGATAGTATTAGCAGTTAAGAGACCGTATTCCCCAGGCTCCCTCGCTATCACTTTCCAGTATATAAGCAAAGTCATTTGTTCATTTCTGGCTCACATACTTAGAGCAAGCTGCTTGCTCTCCACTTCCTCTTTCCTTTTTCTGATCTCCAGGAAATAAATAAACCCAGAGAAAGATACTATGTGTCAGAGATGAGAGTTATTCCTTAGACTTCCATTTTCCCTCAGTCGCTGTATTTTTGGAAATCTCTTTGTTATAGCTATTTAGTTTTAATCATATGAATAAATGAATCATATTAATCAATAAATATATGAAGAGGAAAACAGGAAGTGCTGTTAATAGCAGTGTGGGTTGGTCCTGTCTGCCCCAGGAATCAAAAGTAAGTAATGTATTTATCAGGAGTATGGTGAGAGGTACATAATATAAATAGAAGCAAGGATCTATAGGAAAATCTAAAGAAGGAGGTAAGCTTAGAATAAGGAATGGCAACAGTAGAAATATACAAAATTGACCTTAATATTTAAATACACAGCCAGTGTTTCTGATTATTTATTTTACTGAGACTGCCTTTTAATTTTTATTTACATTTTTGGCTGTACCATGAGGCCTGCAGAAACTTAGTTTCCCAATCAGGGGTCAGACCTTTGCCCCCTGCAGTGGAAGCTTGGAGTCTTAACTTCTGGAACCTCTGGGAAGTCTCTGCTTCTGGTGATTTTATATGCACTTCTAATTGGACATCATGGACACCTCAAGTTTAATGTAAATGTTTACTCTTAGATTCTAGTCCAGATTCCTTTATGCTTTCCCAGGTGTTCAACTCTGAGCTATGATGCAGAGTCATGAAAAGGAGGGACCCATATGTGTTATATTTAAAAATATGTACTGTAGACCCATTTAGAATTGATTCTGTTCCTTCACATACTATTGCTTCACTTACTGTTACTAGACTCTTTGAATTTCAGTTTATTATGTAAATGAGGATACTAACACCCACAACAGAGAGTTAACATAAGGTGTAAAGGAATAAAAATTCAGTCAGTTCAGTTGCTCAGTCGTGTCTGACTCTTTGTGACTCCATGAACTGTAGCACATTAGGCTTTCCTGTCCATCACCAACTCCCAGAGCTTGCTCAAACTCATGTCCATCGAGTCGATGATGCTCTCATCCTCTGTCGTTCCCTTCTCCTCCCGCCTTCAATCTTTCCCAGCCTCATGGTCTTTTCTAATGAGTCAGTTTTTCACATCAGGTGGCCAAAGTATTGGAGTTTCAGCTTGAACATCAGTCCTTCCAATGAATATTCAGTACTGATTTCCTTTGGGATGGACTAGTTGGATCTCCTTGCCGTCCAAGGGACTCTCAAGAGTCTTCTTCAACACCACAGTTCAGAAGCATCATTTCTTCAGTGCTCAGCTTTCTTTATAGTCCCACTCTAACACCTATACATGACTGTTGGAAAAACCATAGCTTTGACTAGATGGACTTTTGTTGGTAAAGTAATGTCTCTGCTTTTTAATATGCTGTCTAGGTTGGTCATGGCTTTTCTTCCAAGGAGTAAGCATCTTTCAACTTCATGGCTGCAGTCATCATCTGCAGTGATTTTGGAGCCCAAGAAAATAAAGTCTGTCACTGTTTCCCTTATTTCCCCATCTATTTCCTATAAAGTGATGGGACCAGATGCCATGATCTTAGCTTTTTGAATGTTGAGTTTGAAGCCAGTTGTTTCACTTTTCTCTTTCACATTCATCAAGAAGCTTTTCAGTTCCTCTTCACTTTCTTCCATAAGGGTGGTGTCATCCACGTATCTGAGGTTATTGATAGATCTCCCAGCCATCTAGTTGGCAAATCTTACAATCTTGTTGGCAATCTTACTCAGCAAATGAATAAAAAGGCTTAGCTAAATGCAAAAATTTATTTTGCTGAGTTTTGCTAACAAAAAGTTAATATAAATACATAAATTTTAAAATGAAATGAAAAGACTTAGGACATTCCCTGGCACATAAGAAACATGCACTTAGTTTGTTGTTACTACTGTATTATTATTATTGATAATAAAACTGTAACTGATGCTTGTTTCCTTCAGTGACCAAGACCTATTGATATTAAAAATCTGAATATGGAAACATTTTTATCTCTATCTTATATTGTAGGATTTCTCCCCACCAGCGAGAGATACACAACTAGAAATAAAAACAGTGAGAAGCTTGTATCTACTTTCCTATCTCTTAGTGATTACTCAACCAAAGACATGTTTTAGTGTAGAAACTTGAAAATCAAATCTCCAGAGTCCTTCATCCATGCAGAGTGCTATGAAATTTCTCTATGTTCCAAGTCACTATTTAATATGGGTCAAAGTCCTAGTGTTTAATGATAAATGGCAGTGAGAATGGCCACTTCAATGACAATAAATTAATGGCAAAGACCACAGATCTGCTGAGTTGCTTACTAAGCTTTGAATCTAGCAAATAGCTTCCTACATGTATATTAGAATTTTTAGATAGATTTTTCAGTACAAAGAGGCCTCATGTTTATAAGTATTCAGATGGACTATTTTAAGTTTTAGGAACTTTAAATGAGATAGGTAGAGTTCCTGAAGAAAATACTAAATCAATGGAGCTGAACTTTAACACCTGTTGTACAGCTAATTAGTTGAATTAGAGTCACTTTGTAAGAGAGTTAATCAATTCTCTTGTTTTAGCTGCCCCAATGCTTCTAAAATTTGCTGATGGTATCATTACATTGGAAGGAGACACTCTGAATTTTAATAGGAGTATTTCCTTTAAAATCTTAGTGTTACAACAAAAACAAGCATTAAGATATATCTTTTTTTCCTGCAAAATAAGAACTTTACCAGGGCAGGATTATGCCCTTTTCTGAACAATAGAATGAAATAATATAGCAATCAAATGTAGCTTTGTTAAGTGCAGCTTGGTAGATGCTGTGCCTAGTGCAGTATCTGGCATAGACTAAGATTTAACTAAACATTTTCTAACATTGTCTGTGTAAGTAGTAATACAATTATCTATTTGACAAAATGCCTAAATGCAGTACATTATATAATATACATTATATAATACATTTATATTATATAATACTACATTATATAATATAAAGACCTTCAGAAAAATGTTTCCTTCACATCCAAAAATATTTTTTCATTAAAGTTCTCACATTAAGTTATGACTAAAATATCCTGTGACAAAAAGCAGTTTTTATTTTAAGTGTGTATAAATATTTTCTTGGGCTCCAAAATCACTGCATACAGGGACTGCAGCCATGAAATTAAAAGACACTTGCTCCTTTAAATGAGAGATATGACCAACCTAGACAGCATATTAAAAAGCAGAGACATCACTGTGCCGACAAAGATCCATATATTCGAAGCTATAGTTTTTCCAGTAGTCATGTACGGATATGAGAGTTGGACCATAAAGAACATTGAGCACCAAAGAATTGATGTTCTTGAATTGTGGTACTAGAGAGGACTCCTGAAAGTCCCTTGAATTGCAAGGAAATCAAATGAGTCAATCCTAAAGGAAATTGACCCAGAATTTTCATTGGAAGGGCTGATGCTGAAGCTTAAACTCCAATACTTCGGACACCTGATACGAAAAACTGACTCATTGGTAAAGACCCTGCTACTGGGAAAGATAGAAGGCAGGAGGAGAAGGGGATGACAGAGGATGAGATGGTTGGATGGCATCACTGACTCATGGACACAAATTTGAGCAAACTCTGGGAGATAGTGGAAAATAAAGAATCTTGGTGTGCTGCAGTCCATGGGGTCACAAAGAGTTGGACACGACTTAGGGACTGAATGACAACAAAACATGTCTATCAAATGTAACTTTCTGAAATGCAGCTTGGTAGATACTATACCTAGTGCAGTATCTTGCATAGACTAGGATTTAACTAAACATTTTCTAACATTATTCATGTAAATGGTAATACAATTATCTGTTTGATGAAATACCTAAAAGCAGTGAGTTGCTAACTGCCTAATATAATATAAAGGCATTCAGAAAAATGTCTACTTCACAACCCGAAGTATTTTTTCACTGAAAATCTCACATTAGCTTATCACTAAAATGTCCTGTGACAGGCAAGAGAGTGCAATTTTTGGTTAAATATGTACACACCACCATCACACACAGACAGACAGAAGTACACACATATTTGGCAATTACATGTCTGGCCTGTGACTAAGGACTTTAAATATATTAACTCATTTAAACCTTGCAACATGACTCAGTACTGTTATTATCATCAGTTAATTTTCAAATCATTTGATTTCCATTTTTTTTTTTTAAGAATTCTCCATACTCTTCTCCATACCTTGAGAAAGCCATAATTGGAAAAAAAAAAAAGAGCACATGTACCCCAGTGTTCATTTCAGCACTGTTTACAGTAGCCAGGACATGGAAACAACCTAGGTGCACATTAACAAATGAATGGATAAAGAAATAGTGGTACATATATGCAATGGAATATTACTCAGCCATAAAAAGGAATGAATTTTAATCAGTCCTAGTGAGGTGGATGAACCTAGGGCCTGTTATGCAGAGTGAAGTAATTCAGAAAGAGAAAAACAGTTATCATATATTAATGCATACATATGGAATCTAGAAAAATGCTATGATGAACCTATTTGTAGGGCAGCAGTAGAGAGGCAAATACAGAGAACAGACTTGTGGACACAGCAGGGGGAAGGACAGAGTGGGACAAGCTGAAAGAGCAGCATTGAAACATATACATTACCATATGTAAATAGCAGCCAGTGGGAATGTGTTCTTGAGGCAGGGAGCTCGTGACAACCTAGACAGGTGAGATAGGGTGGGATGTGGGAGGGAGGTTCCAGAGGGAGGCGGCATGTATACCTATGGCTGATTCATGTTGATGTATGGCAGAAACCAACAGAATATTGTAAAGCAATTATCCTCCAATTAAAAATAAATTAAAAAAGAAAACAAGAAAACATTTTGCAAGTATTTGAAACGCTAGTGAGCTATCTGATAGGGTTGTGAGGATACTGGGAATTCAATGATAGAATTCTATTTTGGAAAATTGGGTCTATCTAGATGCTACAGATTTAATTAAGTAATTCACTATTTATACTGTACCTACTATGATTTAGCAATTTCAAAATATATAGTGCTCTCCTAAATCTGACACTATTGCATCCAAGATCTATTGGGATAGTATATGTAAGACATAAAATGCAATTCACTATATTATGTAATATATTCAAGAGGCAGTGAGAAAAAAAAAGCTTTTAGATAAAGTGAGTTGAATTTGCATAAATGCCTCCATCGTTATTGACTCTCTACATTAAACTATTATTTCCCTTAATCAGTTCATTTTCTATATCCTATATGAGTATCATTAAAGAACTGTGAGGGGACTTTGGATTAGGCTTTAATTCTTGAAACCTCTAGAATTTCTGCCATTGTGTGAAAATTTATTATACCGCAGTATATTTGTGTGGCTTAATATCTGTCCTCTATGCTGTATTTTTTTTTTTTTTTTGTATTTTTTTTTTGTTTGGTTGTCTCGGATCTTTGCAGCATGGGGATTCTTTTGTTGTTGCACCTGGGTTTCTCTCTAGTTACAGATCAGGCTTAGTTGCCCCACAACATATGGGATCATAGTTGCCTGACTAGGGATCAAAAGAGTCGGACCTGACTCAGTGACTAAAAACAACAATAACATTGGATTGTAACCTAAAGTATGAAATAAATACACATGAGTTCATATGACATGAATAAATGATTGAAGAGATATATTAATTTAAGCAAAGTTACAAATATTGTTTAAAGAAATGTTCCAAATTAATTTATATAAATTCTCATCCTCAATCCCAAAATAAAGAATGCTTCCCCTTTCTCCCTTCTCTCCCCAATTGGGAGCTACACATAATTACTTACTTCCAAGACTAGCATAAGTAAAGTGAAAACTTTACAGTGTAGAAAGCTTGGCTATATGATCAAAGATAATGTCATCAGTAATAAGTCATGTCAGTGGTACGTACTCCTGAAATAATTGATGAAAAGAATACGTCTATGTTATTCTTCCTCCAATATACCAACTACAATTTGGACAATGAGAAAAAGACCACACAAAATCCAGATTGAGGGATAGTCTACAAAACACTTGACCAGTACTCCTCAAAATCATCAAGAGAATGAGAAACAAAGAAAAATTCAGAAGCAGTCAAAGGTAGAAGGGAACTAAGAACATATAATGATTAAATGCAGTATGAGATCTTGGCTTAAATCTTAGAAGAGAGAAAAAATGTCCAACTCTTTGTGATTCCACAGACTATACAGTTCATAGAATTTCCCATGCCAGAATACTGGAGTGGGTAGTCTTTCCCTTCTCCAGGGGATCTCCCAAACCCAGGGATCAAACTCAGGTCTCTCACATTGCAGGCAGATTCTTTACCAGCTGAGCCACAAGCGAAGCCCTAGAAGAGAGAGAGAGAAAAAAAAATGTCTTAGATGAACACGTGAAGTATGAATAAATTTTGGACTGTAGTTGATAATGAACAATTTTTGGAACTTTCTGTAGTTTCTTTGCAACTTCTTTGGAAATCTAAAACTATGCTAAAATTAAAAGTTCATTTAAAATTATATATTGATCATACTGCTTCCAGTATTAGTGACCCAAATAACTGCCTGCATACTCAGTCGCTTCAATCATATCAACTTTTGCGACCCTATGGACTATAACCCACCAGGCTCCTATGTCCATGGGGAGTCTCCAGGCAAGAATACTGAAGTGAGCTGCCATTTCTTTCTCCATGGGATCTTCCCAACTCAGGGGTAAAACCCACGTTTCCGATGTCTCCTGCATGGGCATGTGGGTTCTTTAGCACTAGCTCCAACTGGGAAGCCCCTAAATAACGATACACTTGTAAAAATTTAATAAGAAGTAAAACCTACTGACGGCACTGAAGGATAGACAAATACAAGCAAATTTTAGGGAAGCATTTACACTAGGAAAAAGGGGATGACTCTTGGTTTAGAGTTTTCAGCCTGATACCAAGCCACAGACACAATGTAAAGTGACTGACACTATAATAGGAAGACCTTAGTTACTTCTTTATGATCTTAAAGAACCAAAGGATAAGGTTCAGGAAACCATAGTTGCTAGATATCAATAACCTCAGATATGCAGAAGACACCACCCTTATGGGAGAAAGTGAAGAAGAACTAAAGAGCCTCTAGATGAAAGAGAAAGAGGAGAGTGGAAAAGTTGGCTTAAAGCTCAACGTTCAGAAAACTAAGATCATGGCATCAGGTCCCATCATTTCATGCAAATAGATGGGGAAACAGTGCCAGACTTTATTTTAGGGGGCTCCAAAATCGCTGCAGATGTTGATTGCAGCTATGGAATTAAAAGATGCTTACTCCTTGGAAGGAAAGTTATGACCAACATAGACAGCACATTAAAAAGCAGAGACATTACTTTGTCAAAAAAGGTCCATCTAGTCAAGGCTATGGTTTTGCCAGTAGTCATGTATGGATGTGAGAGCTGGACTATTAAAGAAAGCTGAGTGCCAAAGAATTGTTGCTTTTGAACTGTGGTGTTGGAGAAGACTCTTGAGAATCCTTGAACTACAAGGAGATCCAACCAGTCCATCCTAAAGGAGATCAGTCCTGGGTGTTCATTGGAGAGACTGATGTTGAAAGTGAAACTCTAATACTTTGGCCACCTGATGTGGAGAGCTGACTCATTTGAAAAGACCTTGATGCTGGGAAAGATTGAGGGCAGGAGGAGAAGGGAACAACAGAGGATGAGATGGTTGGATGGCATCACTGACACAATGGACATGGATTTGGGTGGACTCTGGGAGTTGGTAATGGACAGGGAGACCTGGCATGCTGTGGTTCATGGGATCACAAAGAGTCAGACACGACTGAGAGACTGAACTGAACTGAACTGAACTAAAGGGGGAAGGAGGATCATGAAAAGAACAGAAATGGAAGGAAAACCTCTGATATTTTTTGTATAAACTCTGCCCAAATTTCTGAATGAATTCTGAACCATACACATGTAGGCAGACTTGCAACAGCTTATCTCAGAATAAAATAACTAAACTGTGATTCAAGGTGACCTCAAAGTACAGAGTTTGCAGTTTGAGTCCATAAATAAGTTAATTACCCTCTATAATGACAAAGCCCATATTTATCAAGGATAAAAGAAAATTAACATTCTGGAGGGGGATATATCTACATGTATTATTTGAGATTATTCTGTAAGAAATATGTATTAATTTAATTATTTATGCATCCTTTCACTTATTTATATCTAGGTTGGCTCATATGCATTTATTTTACACTTTGAGTAAATTCAGTATTGTGCTATTTATTTTGTTGCTCAAATTGTTCCAACCTTGCCTTTGGACCTCTTTCACATTAACTCCTAAGTCTCTCTGACATGTGTGTATGCTTTTGTTTCCTGCTATCTGGCATGACAAGATGTTCCTTGCTCATCTTGTGTTTTCCCTGTTCCAGTCCCTTCAGTGTAGACTGTACTCAGTAAGAATCCTAGAAAGATTTCTTGTGTAACCAGAAAAACGTGCAGTTATAGCTAAAAAGCTTTTGGAAAATTGGTGGGGAAAGTGATTACATGGGTTCATTGAAAGCAGGGATACTTATTATGCATAGGAACTAAATATATTGTCAACCTATAGTAAATAAATACTGTTAGCATTTATACTCACGGATTAACAATATAGCTGCTTCTGTTGCTGCTAAGTCACATCAGTCGTGTCCAACTCTGTGCGACCCCATAGACGGCAGCCCACCAGGCTCCCCCGTCCCTGGGATTCTCCAGGCAAGAACACTGGAGTGGGTTGCCATTTCCTTCTCCAGAGCACGAAAGTGAAAAGTGAGTGAAGTTGCTCAGTTGTGTCCAATTCTTTGCGACCCCATGGACTGCAGCCTACCAGGCTCCTCTGTCCATGGGATTATCCAGGCAAGAGTACAGGAGTGGGTTGCCATTGCCGTCTCAGAACAATATAGCAATTTAAAATAATATATAATTTAGAGCTTATAAATTCACAAAAATGAATTCATACATATAACAATCACCACATATAATGTCAGTATGAAAAGATGAATTAGTCAATATATCAGATTAGGAAAATTGTCTCTCCTTCAGAAAACATTAAATTAGTTTATTAGCATTGTTGTTGTTGTTGTTCATTTGCTAAGTCATATCCAATTCTTTCACCCCATCAATGCAGCATGCCAGGCTTCCCTGTCTTTCACTATCTCTCAGAGTTTGCTAAAACTCATATCTACTGAGTCGGTGATATTATCAAACCATCTTATCCTAAAAAAGGCAAGCACAATATTAACATGAAAGCCCTAATTAAAATGTATTTATACAAATAAATATATAAGCTAATATGTCCATGGAAGGAAAGAATTTCTAAAGAAAAAAAAAGAGATAAATACATGAAGGATGAGAGTAGATAAATTTAACTACTGTAATATTTAATATATCTGTGTGCAGTACATAAAGAAACTATATGAAACATATCCAACAAATTATTAGTGCTCAAGATTTTACTAAAGGCAAACAAATTTAAAGGATACAAATGAACTTATTTATATAAGCAGAAGTAGAACCACAGATATAGAAAACAAACTTATGGTTACCAGGGTATAAAGGGAGAGGGGGATAAATTGGGAGATTGTGATTGACATACACATACTACTATATATAAAATAGATAATCAATGTGGATGTATTGTATAGCACAGGGACCTCTGCTTAATACTCTGTAATGAACTATATGAGAAAATTTAAAAAGAGTGGATATATGTATAACTGATATGCTTTGCTGTACACCTGAAATTAAAACAATATCAAAATATTTGTGCATGCATGCTATGTCACTTCAGTCATGTTCCACTGTTTGTGACCCTGTGGACTGTAGCCTGCCAGGCTTCCCTGTCCTTCACTATATCTTGGAGTTTGCTCAAACTCACGTCCATTGAATTGGTGATGCCATCCAACCATCTCATACTCTGTCATCTCTTCTCCTCCTACCTCCAGTCTTTCCCAGCATCAGGGTTTTTATTCCAATGAGTCAGCTCTTCCCATCAGGTGGCCAAAGTATTGACGCTTCAGCTTCAGCATCAGTCCTTCCAAAGAATATTCAGGGTTAATTTCCTTTAGGATTGACTGGTTTGATCTCCTCTGTCCAAGGGACTCTCAAGAGTCTTCTCCAGCATGACATTTTGAAAGCATCAATCGTTTGGAGCTCAGCCTTCTTTATGGTCCAACTCTCACCTTCGTACATGACTACTGGAAAAACCATAGCTTTGACTATCCAAATCTTTGTCAGCAAAATGACAAGGTTCTTCTGCCTTTTCTAAATCCATTCTGTGCTTCTAGAAGTTCTTGGTACAAACACTGTTGAAACCTAGCTTGAACAATTTTGAGCAGAACCTTCCTAGCATGTGAAATGAACGTAATTGTCTGGTAGTTGAACATTCTTTGACATTGTCCTTCTTTGAGATTAGAATGAAAACTGACCTTTTCCAGTCCTATGGCTGCTGCTGATTTTTCCAAATTTGCTGGCATATTGAGTGCAGCACTTTCATGGCATCATGTTTTAGGATTTGAAATAGCTCAGTTGGAATTCCATCACCTCCACTAGCCTTGTTCATAGTGATGCTTCCTAAGGCTCACTTAACTTCACACTCCAGGATATCTGGCTCAAGGTGAGTGACCACACCATCATGATTATCCGGGTCATTCAGGCTTTTTTTTTTGGTACAGTTCTTCTGGGTATTCTTGCCACCTCTTGATCTCTTCTACTTCTGTGAAGTCCTTACTCTTTCTGTTCTTTCTTGTGCCCATCTTTCCCTAAAATGTTCCTGTGATGTCTCCAGTTTTCTTGAAGATATCTCTAGTCTTTCCCATTCTATTGTTTTCTTCTATTTATTTGCATTGTTCCCTTAAGAAGGCTTTATTATCTGAGCGACTGAACTGAACTGAACTGATTATATCTCATTGCTATTCTTTGGAACTCTCTATTCAGTTGGGTATGTCTTTCCTTTGCTTTAGCGTCTCTTCTTTTCTTAGCTATTTGCAAGTCCTCCTCAGACAGTTATTTTGCCTTCTTGCATTTTACCTAAAAAGGAGCATGGCTCAATAAGCTCTGTTGTGATTAATACTACTGAATAGTTTAAAACAATTAAAAAGAATAAAAAATATTTACATGTATTATCAAACAAAGATTTCCAAAATTTTATTGTTTTGGCAAACCAATCTTAGAAAAAACATATATATCATAAAATTATTTATGTAAAATATAAACAATCACAGTGATAAAACTGTATTTTCTGGATATATGTGCACATATATGGAAAGGACATAGAAGGAAAATATATATAGCCTTATGAGATAATTAACAATATGAGGGAGAAATTTGGAAGAAAGTGAAGACTTGAGCTTATCTGGCATAGCTTAGATTTTTTATAAAGAACCCATATTAACATACTCCTTAGGCAATTAAAACTAATTTGAGAGTAGTGCAGAATAATGCTGCTGCTAAGTCACTTCAGTTGTGTCCGACTCTGTGTGACCCCATAGACAGCAGCCCACTAGGCTCCTCTGTCCCTGGGATTCTTCAGGTAAAATACTGGTGTGGGTTGCCATTTCCTTCTCCCTACAGAAGAATAAATACTATTTAATCCATCAAATAAGTGTATTAAACGACCTAATGTGGTAAGCATGTATAGCACTGAGCCTGGTTGATAGGAGTATGTGAAAACTGCATATAGCGTGAATATGACAATATGTTGTGCTGTGCTGTGCTTAGTCGCTCAGTCATGTCCGACTCTTTGAGACCCCATGGATTGTAGCCTGCCAGCCTCCTCAATCCATGAAGATATCTCAAGGCAAGAATACTGCAGTGGGTTGCCACGTCCTCCTCCAGGGGAATCTTCCCAACCCAGGGATCAAACCCAGGTCTCCCACATTGAGGCAAATTCTTTACCGTCCAAGTGAGATATCATATATATCACATTCATGATACCATATCAGTTCAGTTCAGTTCAATCTCTCAGTCGTGTCTGACTCTATATGTCCGACTCTTTGAGACCCCATGGATTGTAGCCTGCCAGCCTCCTCAATCCATGAAGATATCTCAAGGCAAGAATACTGCAGTGGGTTGCCACGTCCTCCTCCAGGGGAATCTTCCCAACCCAGGGATCAAACCCAGGTCTCCCACATTGAGGCAAATTCTTTACCGTCCAAGTGAGATATCATATATATCACATTCATGATACCATATCAGTTCAGTTCAGTTCAATCTCTCAGTCGTGTCTGACTCTATGCGACCCCATGAATCACAGCACACCAGGCCTCCCTGTTCATTACCATCTCTCGGAGTTCACTCAGACTCACATCCATCGAGTCAGTGATGCCATCCAGCCATCTCATCCTCGGTCGTCCCCATCTCCTCCTGCCCCCAATCCCTCCCAGCATCAGAGTCTTTTCCAATGAGTCAACTCTTCGCATGAGGTGGCCAAAGTACTGGATACTTTATATATTTGATACCATATATATAGATGATGCCAAAATATGGCATATGATAGTAGGCAAGTGATTGTTGAAACATATGTTACAAAAATATTAACAATATTCTAACCTTTGTATCAAAAAAAAAAAGAGAAAGTCCTTTGATATCTAAGAATGAAAAGATACACCTCTAAAGATAAAAATAAGTGTTTTTCTAAAACAAAATTATGACATCTTCCTTAAAAATAATCTCTACTAATATAAAGATAAAATAAAGTTTCTCTATAATCACTATAACTATATAACATTGTTCAAAAATTCTGGCCAATGCAACAAGAAATAAATTGAATCTAAGCAATGAAACAGAAAATTAGTTAGTTAGTTCAGTCACTCAGTCGTGTACAACTCTTTGCGACCCCATGAGTCACAGCACGCCAGACCTCCCTGTCCATCACCAACTCCCAGAGTTCACTCAGACTCACGTCCATCGAGTCAGTGATACTGTCCAGCCATCTCATCCTCTGTCGTCCCCTTCTCCTCCTGTCTCCAGTCCTTCCCAGCATCAGAGTCTTTTCCAATGAGTCAACTCTTTGCATGAGGTGGCCAAAATACTGGAGTTTCAGCTTTAGCATCATTCCTTCCAAAGAAATCCCAGGGTTGATCTCCTTCAGAATGGACTGTTTGGATCTCCTTGCAGTCCAAGGGACTCTCAAGTCTTCTCCAACACCACAGTTCAAAAGCATCAATTCTTCGGTGCTCAGCTCTCTTCACAGTCCAAATCTCACATCCATACATGACTACTGGAAAAACCATAGCCTTGACTAGATGGACCTTTGTTGGCAAAGTAATGTCTTATAGTTAGATAAACACTGGAAAAGACCATATTTTTTCTTTATCATTTAGTGTATCTTTGGAAGGGAGGGAGTGGAAAATAAATGGGCAGAATTAGAAGTGCTTTTGTAAAAACTGGGTTTTTCCTTGACTACTCCCATCCCAATTTGTTCTGTATGTAAATACCATGAATGGTGGCTTCTCTATAGAAAAAAAGTTTTAAAACTTTTAGAGCTATAAATTAAATAATACCATAAAACCTCCATCAAAGTACAAAAGAATCTGTAAACATCATCAGTGAAGTTGCTCGGTCTCTTTTCTAATCCCATGGACTGTAGCCTACCAGGCTCCTTCATCCATGGAATTTTCCAGACAAGAGTACTGGAGTGGGTTGCCATTTCCTTCTCCAGGGGATCTTCCCAATTCAGGGATCAAACCCAGGTCTCCCACATTGCAGGAAGATGCTTTACCATCTGAGCTACCAGGGAAGCCCATTATACTGTGGTTTAAAAGATGCTGCATGTTCTTGTCTCAGATAGCACTTTCATCCCACTGACTGTTGACATATTCCTTGAAATTCTTGTGTGTTTTGTTTCAGCCTTTTAAGGTATAATACACGACCACAAATGAGCATACACATCTTGACATTTTTGACATTTCCCAATGCCTAACCTCATATCTGTCCCAATCCTGACTACTTTGCAGATTATATTTTTATAGATAAGGGTGAATCCAGGGTCTCTGGCCTCAGCCCTATAATTTTTCTTTCTGTAGTAGGAATGGATTCAGATTTTATGGGCTCTGATATTTATACTCTTTGGAGGGTCATCTTTAAGAAAAGTAATGTAACATTACAGATACCAAATTAAGTATATCAATGAGTATATATTTAGAAGAAGAAAATAAACTGAACAAATTATAAATATTGAAAGCTGACAAACACTATAAGCAACACAAAATGAAACTAACTGTCTAGTGCTCATCTACATTTTTTTTTTAAATTTGGGGGTTTCTAATGATTGTGTTCTATAAGCAAATTACTTGTAAAGTTTTCTCTAGAGAAAATCAATACTTATTTCAGTCTTCCCTTTTGGGTGGCAAATATAAATTTTTTTTTTTTATTACTACAAGTTTAGAAGTGTTTTTAAGGTTCACATCTGGTTATTGCTAAGGCTACATACATTACTCTTAAAGCAGATTTTTTTCTGAGATAGTGTATCTTAGAATCAGAGGGGCTTCCTGGGAACTATAACCCTTTGCCTGTTTGACAGAATCCAAAGCCCCTCACACAGCAGTTGGTCCAGCTTAGCCAAGAAACTTTGGTAGGAGTTGAACCCCCTCCCACCAAGGAGCAGAGCAAAGCCTTCTTCAGGTCTCTTGCATCACTGTGAAGTTGTAGCTGGTCCTTTTCTCACATAATTTGATTTATTATTAGGAATATGGGATCATAGTAAAGGAGACTCTCAACTCTACCTTAGACTTTGGTCTTACAATAATTGATCCATTTCAAAAATTAGTGATATAAATCAGTGCCTGTTCATTATACAAAAAATGTAAAGTACAGAAAATATAAAGAAATAAGATACTATTGCTTAGAGCCAACCACAGTTAATATTTGTATTTATTTCCTTCCAGTTTATTTTTCTATTTAGTTTACATAGTCATGAAGATGCTGGACAAATATTTATTATTTGGTCTTATCATTTATGAATTTGTTTCCAAGTAGTTAGAATTTCCTAGATAATATTTATTTTATTTTATGATTTATCATATTATTTTATTAACTTGATGCATCATAATCCACTATTTCTCTACTATTGGTTATTTAAATTATTTTGTTGATAGGATATCAAAAGAGGAACTC
>SJYT01026509.1:20916-39439 GCA_006410635.1 Cephalophus harveyi | reverse complement strand
CTTGAGAGCCCCTTGTACTGCAAGGAGATTCAACCAGTCCATTCTGAAGGAGATCAGCCCTGGGATTTCTTTGGAAGGAATGATGCTAAAGCTGAAACTCCAGTACTTTGGCCACTTCATGTGCAGAGTTGACTCATTGGAAAAGACTCTGATGCTGGGAGGGATTGGAGGCAGGAGGAGAAGGGAACAACAGAGGACGAGATGGCTGGATGGCATCACTGACTCGATGGACGTGAGTCTGAGTGAACTCCAGGAGTTGGTGATGGACAGGGAGGCCTGGCATGCTGCAATTCATGGGGTTGCAAAGAGTCAGACACGACTGAGTGACTGAACTGAGCTGAACTGAACTGATCATATATAAGTGAAAGTGAAATTTGCCAGTCATGTCCCACTCTTTGGGACTTCATGGACTGTAGCCTGCCAAGGCTCCTCTGCCCATGGAATTCTTCAGGCACGAATACTAGAGTGGGTATCCATTTGCTTCTCCAGGGCATCTTACCAACCCAGGGATCAAACCTGAGTTTCCTGCATTGCAGGCAGACAGTAACATCTGAGCCACCAGGGAAGCCTGATTGTGTACAGTAAATGTCATCAAACTATACCCTTTGCTATCAGTCATTCACTACAGAGATAATTATTACATCTGTCCAGTCTTTCTTACTTCTATTTTCCATTTCAAAAAAATATTTCCACTCTTGCTAGTTTGACCTTAATTAAAATATCAGCACCATAATTTTAAAATGCTTTTTATATTGATGTTGTTTTGTAATTTAAGCTTACAAATAACTAAGAGAGTAAGTCTCACCCATCAAAGAAGTGGAAAATTAAATGCACAGATAGGGCCTATCTATCTACCTATAATCTATCTATTATCTCTCTATCATCTTTAAAAGTATCAATGCTAAGTAGCATATGCTCCAAATGAATCACATGAAGCAAATACAGGTTTGAAAGTGTGAGTGATCATTAAGGTTTCTACAACTTCATTCAATTTCCTATAGGAGAACTGTGAGTCTTGGAAGAAAGGTAGGTCAGAGAGTAACAGAAAGGACATAAAAACAAAAGAATGAGAGAAATGAACAAAAGTTTTCAGGTGGGTGAGTATCTTACAAGTATAGGTAAGAAGAGGTGGAATTGATTTGACTAGATATGTAACTTCAGTTGTATTCAGATTCTGCTCCCTAGGGACCACATAGCATATTCTCTCTCCTACATCCCTGGCCAACCATAGTGGAAGGGAGAGCTATAAGTGAGAGAATGGCTACCAACGCTCCCCCACAGTTCATCCCCCACCTTATTCAGAGCAACTATTTTCATCTTCTTGCCTGTAGGAACCCTGTGTGGGATTCCCTGTGAATATAGCCATGCTTTATCAAAAGAATTTTTAAAAGCTCTGTTGAAGAGGCAGAAGTATGGAAAACAGCATGTAGAATAAGTGTGAGCAGTATACTGGTAGAGGAAATACACCAGAAAAGCAGAGGACAGATTTAATTGATGGGAGCTTGCCATAAAGAAATGAACTTGATTATTGCAAATTTTCAACACTTCCCATCATTGATCATTGACAAGACATCATTAGTTCAAGAGTAGAATGATAAACTCTGTCTTGGGTAACATTAGCTTGAATTTTAAAAGGGAAGTATGAATATATGAGACATTAGTCCTAGATTTGATGATAGAAAAGAGAAATTCAAAAAGAACCTCAAACTTTTCAGACTGGGAGATTAAGGGTAAAAATTGTAAGTAAAAAGAAAGAGGAGGGGGGAAGAAAGAAAAAAAGATGAATATTGATAGAATTTTCTTGCATAATTAAAATACTATGTTTGTATTCCCACAATATGAGTTTATTAGTTTGAAGGAATGTCAGAATATTTAAATGGATTTGTTTAGCTATAGCTAGAGGTTGCAGACTGCTGCATATCTACCATCCAGGAGAGGGGTTTTTGCAAATCTTTGTAAAAATAATAATGGTGGATATGTCTCCTGATCAGAGAGTTTAAAATGAAAAAGGGAGGATATGGTATATGAGCCTTGAGATAATTCCTTGCTGAACACTAAGCCATAAATAGATCCATTCAGGTAAAGGGGGGTAGCATGGATTCAATGACAGCCACCCTTCTGTCTTTACCGCCTGCACAAATCTGGGCTTTCTTCTTCCAAATCCTGGGGTTTTGGTTTGTTTCAGAGTAGAGGACAGGAGCGTAACTGCATCAAGTCCTAACTCCTTTGCCTGACCTTCAAATTAGGGTATAACAACAACAACAACAATAACAACAGCTCTATTCAGACACCTTCTGGGAGGTCTGACTCCTTCCTGTTCTTTCAGCACTGTGGAAACGTTCTAATCTTCTACTTCTACATGAGGGCAATGTCTATTAATGTTCTCCTGTGATTTGTGCCCCAGTAGAGTCTGTTTCAGCTTCCCAGGTGGCTCAGTGTTAAAGAATTTGCTTGTAAATGCAAGAGATGGGAGTTCAATCCTGGGTCTGGAAGATCCCCTGGAGAAGGAAATGTCAATCCATTTTATTTGTTTATTTATCATATCAATTTCTTAACAAAAGGGAGTTTTGTGTCTAGGGAATTCCATGGACAGAGGAGCCTGGCAGGCTACAGTCCATGGGGTGGCAAAAGAGCAGAACACAACTTAGCGACTAAACCACAACAGAGTCTGTTTAAGTGGCCGCTGGTCCATACTGCCGCGGCCAGCACAGTCAGGCAGCAATACCTGTGGGGAGGATGGGAAGGAGAACTCCCGCTAAAGAAAAGACAAGGAGACAGAAAAGATGGGGTTGAGAGGATCAGACCACTTCCTTTTAGTGGCTGATGCTGTCTTTATTAAGTGTGCAGTATATATAGGCTAGCATGACATTTACTAGGTCACTTTGATCCTGATAATCAAATCACCAGACCTTCACCATTGTGTACAAAACATAATGCCTAGTTACTTGAAGTGCGATAAGCATCAGTAAACAGAACATAATTACCAGACATCCTGGAGGCACAAAGTCCTAAACATTCTTCAGGGTGGCGGGACAGAGAGCTTAGGACACACCTGGGCTAATCTCAGGACATGCCTAGGGCTCTGCGATAACGCTTGAGCAGCTCCCAAGACAGAGAGCTTAGGACATGCCTAGGGCTCTGCGATAACGCTCGAGCAGCTCCCAAGACTTAACCCTTCAAGGGCAGTCCCCCGCACATACTTCCTACCTAACCACCTCCTATGAGTCTTTGTTTTGAAGATGATAGTCCTCCAAATGGAGGAAGACACTTCTTACTCAGGTTCACGTCTATGAACCATCAAAGAAGCTCACCAAGATCCATTTGTGGCATAATATGGGGCAGTAAAGACTCCATGTTCCCGTTCCATAAAGAGGGTGGTTTGGGAAACAATCAGCCTTTCATCAGACTTTCCTTCACTTTATTGCCTACCTAATACTTGTCCATTCTGAAGGAGATCAACCCTGGGATTTCTTTGGAAGGAATGATGCTAAAGCTGAAACTCCAGTACTTTGGCCACCTCATGCGAAGAGTTGACTCATTGGAAAAGACTCTGATGCTGGGAGGGATTGGGGGTAGGAGGAGAAGGGGACGACCGAGGATGAGATGGCTGGATGGCATCACTGACTCAATGGATGTGAGTCTGAGTGAACTCCGAGAGATGGTGATGAACAGGGAGGCCTGGCGTGCTGCGATTCATGGGGTCGCAAAGAGTTGGACACGACTGAGCGACTGAACTGAACTGAATACTTGCTGAGTTACAATTCGAAATCAGGCAAAAACACTATTATACCTAAGCAAATCATATCTCTTTAGTTTTTTTTTTTTTTTTTGCATTTCAAAATCAGTATCACATAGTTTAGTTCTCATTCTCCAAAGTCTGTGGGTCTCTAATGGCAAGAACTTTATCTTAATCCCTTTTTACATTCTTCATAATGCCTATTGTGGGTTTATGCAGGTAGGATGTTCTTCATAAAACTTGTTCATTTGGGCATTTATTTAAAGTTGGTAAAAATGGCAGGTAATTTAGAAAAAAATGGTTCTAAAGGTTATTAATAAGATAGAAACTGCTGCTTTCTGAAATTTTGGAAATGTAAATGTGAAAAATTAATGATACTAGCATGTTAGCTATTTCTGCTTTTAATTTTAAAAACCTATTATGACTTAAGTATTAGCCAGCAGTGTAGGGGATGAAAAGCAGGGGCAAGAGTTGTAAACTGCCAAATAATCCCTTTCCCTGTTCTCTTCTCCTCATCCTACCCTTATGCTCTTCTTCCCATCTCCAGAATTTGGAATATCTAACTCTCCATGTCCCCTTAGGCTACACTGGGCTCCCAGACTCCTTGTTTCAGGCTTCTGTTCATGCCCAGAATCTGGATTATGGTTGTGCCTTTTGTTCCACTGTTTTACATTGGTTTTTCTGATTCTGAACTATATTCTGACTCAAATTAATCTTGTCATACTGTCTTTCAAAGAGAAACTCATGGATTTATATATATAATTTGGATTGATCATGACATTGCAAAATGATGGGATTGAGTTGTTACAAAATTAATCTCTTTTTGTCCATAAGGCAGTTGAAAACAAAAAGGCCACATGAACCTATTTTAATCTTGTTTTCTGAGTTGGGAACCCACTCCAGTACTCTTGCCTGGAAAATTCCATGGACTGAGAGACTCCTCGGAGCCTGGTAGGCTACAGTCCATGGGATCACAAAGAGTCAGACACGACTGAATCGTGTGAGTGAGACTTCACTCACTCTGAGTTTGACTGACAGATTGTTCATAGCAACAAGAAACACATTTGGAGGTAAACTGATGATTTGAAACCATATATAGATATAGCATAAGATACTACTAACTAAGTTGTTCTAAGAACTAATGCCAAGAAAGATGTCCTTTTCAACATAGGGGACCAGAATGCAAAAGTAGAAGTCAAGGGTTTCCTAGAATAACAAGCAAGTTTAGCCTTAGAATACAAAATGAAGCAGGGCAAAGGCTAACAGAGTTTTGTCAAGAGAATATACTGGTCATAGAAAACATCATTTTCCAACAACACAAGAGACAGCTCTACACATGGACATCACCAGATGGTCAGTACTGAAATAGATTGATTATATTTTTCATAGCCCTCGATGGAGAGGCTCTATACAGTCAGCAAAAAACAAGACCAGGAGCTGACTGTGGTTTAGATCAGGAGCTCATTATGGCAAAACTCGAGTTTAAAAAGAAGAAAGTAGGGAAAACCACTAGGTCATTCAGGTATTATATAAATCAAATCCCTTATGATTATACAGTGAAGGTGATGAATAGATTCAAGGCTTTAGATCTGGTAAACAGAGTGCCTAAGAACTATGAATGGAGGTTTGTAACATTGTACATGAGATGGTGATCAAAGGATTCTCATGAAACAGAAATGCAAAAGTGCAAAATTATTATCTGAGGAGGCCTTACAAATAGCTGAGGAAAGAAGAGAAGTTAAAGGCAAAGGAGAAAAGGAAAAATACACCCAAATAAATGCAGATTCCAGAGAATGGCAAAAAAAGATAGAAAGCCTTAAGTGAACAATGCAAGTAAAGAGGAAAACAATAGAATGGGAAAGACTAAAGATATTTTCAAAAAAATTGGAGATATCAAGGGAACATTTCAGGCAAAGATGGGCACAGTAAGGGACAGAACTGAAAAGGACCTAACAAAAGCAGAGGAGATTAAAAAGAGTTAGCATGAATACACAGAAGAACTATATAAGAAAGGTCTTAATGACCTACAAAACCTCAATGACTTGGTCACTTACCTAGAGCCAGATATCCTGCAATGTGAAGTCAAGTGAGCCTTAGGAAGTATTATTACAAACAAAGCTAGTATTTCAGCTGAACTATTTCAAATTCTATAAGATGATACGGTGAAAGTGCTGAACTCAATATGTCAGCAAATTTGGGAAACTCAGCAGTGGCTATGGGATTGTAAAAAAAGATTTCATTCCAATACTAAGAAGGGAAGTGCAAAGAATGTTCAAATTACTAGACAATTGTGCTCATATCACAAGCCAGTAAGGGTATGCTCAAAATCCTTCAAGCTAGGCTTCAGCAGTATGTGAACTGAGAACTTCCAAATGTACAAGCTGGATTTATAAAAGGCAGAGTAACCATAGATGAACTTGCTAACATTCATTGGATCATAGAGAAAGCAAAGGAATTTGAGAAAAACATCTACTTCTGTTTCACTTACTATGCAAAAACCTTTGACTGTGTGGATCCCAACAAACTGTGGAAAATTTTTAGATATGGGAATACTAGGCCACCTTACCTGTCTCCTAAGAAACCTATATGCACATCAAGAAGCCACAGTTCAAACCAGACATGGAAAAACTGACTGGTTCAAAATTGGGAAAGGAGTATGTTAAGGCTGTATATTGCTATCTTGATAAATTAACTTAAGAATGAAAGCTTTAGCTGCTCAATCATGTCTCACTCTTTGTGAACCCATAAACTATAATGCACCTGGCTTCTCAGTCCAAAAAATTCTCACGGCAAGAATACTGGAGTGGATAGTCATTCCCTTCTCCAGTGGATCTTCCTGACACAGGGAATGAACCCAGGTCTCCAACATCGCATCCAGATTCTTTACTATCTGAGCTATCAGGGAAGCCCTATATGTAGAGTTCAATTCAGTTCAGTGCAGTCACTCAGTTGTGTCTGACTGTTTGTGAGCCTATGGACTGCAGCACACCAGGCTTCCCTGTCTATCACCAACTCTGAGAGCCTACACAAACTCATGTCCATTGCATCGGTGATGCCATCCAACCATCTCATCCTCTGTTGGTTCCTTCTTCTCCTGCCTTCAATCTTTCCCAGCATCAGGGTCTTTTCCAATGAGTCAGTTCTTCGCATCAGGTGGCCAAAGTATTGGAATTTCAGCTTCAACATCAGTCCTTCCAATGAATATTCAGGACTGATTTCCTTTAGGATTTGCTGGTTGGATCTCCTTGCTGTCCAAGGAACTCTCAAGAGTCTTCTTCAACACCACAGTTCAAAAGCATCAATTCTTTGGTGCTCAGCTTTTTTTATAGTCCAACTCCCACATCTATACATGACTGTTGGAAAAACTATAGCTTTGACTAGATGGACTTTGTTGGCAAAGTAATGTCTCTGCTTTTTAATATGCTGTCTAGGTTGGTCATGGCTTTTCTTCCAAGGAACAAGTGTCTTTTAATTTCATGGCTGCAGTCAACTTCTGCAGTGATTTTGGAAACCAAAAATATAAAGTCTGTCACTGTTTTCATTGTTTCCCCATCTATTTGCCATGAAGTGATGGGACTGGATGCCATGATCTTAGTTTTCTGAATGAAATGCTGGACTGGATGAATCACAAACTGGAATCAAGATTGTTGGGAGAAATATCAACAACCTCAGATAGGCAGATCATATCACTCTAATAGCAGAAAGTGAAGAGGAACTAAAGAACTTCTTGATGAGGGTGAAAATGGAGAATGAAAAAGTTGGATTAAAACCGAGCATTCAAAAAGTTAAGATCATATAGTCAAGGTATGGTTGTTCCAGTAGTCAAATACAGGTTTAAGAGTTGGACCATAAAGAAAGCTGAGTGCTGAATAATTGATGGTTTTGAACTGTGGTGTTGGAGAAGACTCTGGAGAGTCCCTTGGACAGCAAGGAACTCAAATCACTCAATCCTAAAGGAAATTAACCCTGAATATTCATTGGAAGGACTGATGCTGAAGTGCGAATACTTTGGCCACCTGATGCAAAGAGCTGATTCACTGGAAAAGACCCTAATGCTGGGAAAGATTGAGGGCAGGAGAAGAAGAAGACAACAGAGGAAGAGATAGTTGGATAGCATCACTGACACAAAGGACATGAGTTTAAGCAAACTCCAGGAGATAGTGAAGGGCAGGGAAGCCTGGCATGCTGCAGTCCATGGAGTCATGAAGAGTCAGGCATGACTTAGAGAATGGACAATAAAGATTCTACAGCTAAACTGATTTAGAATGAAAAAAAAAAAAAATCCTTGTAAACTACTTAATATGTCTGTTTATATTTTAAATTCAGCAACCTGAGACAGATATTAGTTCTCTGAACGCAAACTTAGGATAATCAGTTAACGTGTTGGAAAGAATAGATTTGGTCTAAAAGACCCAAATTGAATCTACCTTCTGTTACTTACCATCTGAGTGACCTTAGATAGTTCAGTTCAGTTCAGTCGCTCAGTCGTGTCTGACTCTTTGTGTCCCCAAAGACTGTAGTGCACCAGGTTTCCCTGTCCATCACCAGCTCCTGGAGCTTGCTCAAACTCATGTCCATTGAGTTGGTGATGCCAGTATGAAAAGTATGAAACGATGCTAGTATGAAAACCATATGAAAAGACCTTAGATGAGTTGTTGATTTCTCTGAGTTTCAGGGTATTCTATAAAATCCACTTGATAAAAATACCTTGATACCATTTAAGTTGTTCCAGTTTCTCTAAGAGATGGGTAGAAAGGATGGATATGAAAATTAGTCTAACTATTGTTGTTCAGTTGCTCAGTCCTGTCAGACACTTTGTGATGCTATGGATTACCTACAGGTACTTTTTTTCTCTGGTATTTATAACTCTGGCCAATGGGGCAAACCTCTTTCTTCTTATCCCTTAACACTCCTTCCCTACCCATCCAGGTGAACAACTATGAAATGTGGAGATAATATTTTTAAAGTGTAAGTAAATTTGGTAGTACATCTAGCACACTCCTCCCAAAGATACTCAGGTATAGCAGAGGCTTTTCTGTCCCCAGTTCCACAAAAATATACATAACTTCACTCTTTTCTTTCCTTTTCTGAAACTCTGACTTCCTTGTTCTGCTCTAGATGAAAATTATGTTTGCAATAAAGTCTGCTATTTTTTGAAATCAAACAAATTTGTATTTGTTTGCTTTTTTAGAGGGGAGGTGGAAGAGCAGGTCTGAAAATGCCATATATCATTTTCATATACAGCTCATTGGCCAAGTCAGTGACTACAAAGGAAATGGAAATGTAGTGTAGCTGTGCATCCACATAGAAAACACACACACTCATCTCCCTCCCTGTCTCTCTGGAAGTCAATACCTCATCTCAAAGTGCAGGATCTTCTGGTAAGAGGCTGCTTCTCCCCACAAGATTCTGATGCGGCTCCCAGTGATCTAGCGACTCTCCATAATACAACCAGTTCACCATGGGGGAGAATGCATCTAAAGCACATGAGTAGCTCTCAGTAAACAGAGAGAATCAGAACCACAGCAATTTTGCCTGTAGTAAGTCTGAAATCTTGCTAGGCTGCTTGTGTAAAGACTTCTTCACTCTTCACACACAGTTCTGTTCTCTGGGAAGAATCCCCCTGGTCCTTGTTTCCTGTGGTCTTGACTGCACCTACCCTCTCACTGTTTTCCCCTTGACCATTACTTTTATTGCCCAAATTTAATGTGGAAAAATAAGTTCATGATTTTGGGTGGGTACTTTCTTAAATACATTGATACTTAGTCCTAAAGCCAGTATCTTATTTAATGAAGAGTCATTTCCAGGAAGCCAAGGAATGTCCAAGGATGCTTGCTACCTCTACTATTATATTATAATAATATTATATATTGATGATTCCTATATTGGTGATACTACAATCATCATCATCGTAGAAGAGATTTTAATCAACTCAATTAGGTAAGAGAAGTAAAACACAGAAGGATGATTTTGAAAATCTTATGAGAGTATATTCATAAAATACCTAAGAAATACTCATAAAACAAATTCAAACAAACACATTTAGTGAAGAAACACAAAATAAAATAATACAAAATCTACAACTTTCATATGCCCCAATAGTAAGCAACTAGAGGATATAATGGCTTTCCTGACGGCTCAAGCAATAAAGAATCCTCCTGCAGTGCAGTAGATGCGGTTCAATTGCTGGGTCAGGAAGATCCCCTGGAGGAGGAAATGGCAACTCAGTCCCGTATTTTTGCCTGGGAAATCCCAAGGAGGGATGCCTGGCAGGCTACATTCCATGGGGTCACAAAGATTGGACATGACTGAGCATGTGATGGATGAGAAGACATACTATAATAGCAACAAAAATATTTAAATGTAATGCAGCACAATTCCAGAAAAATAAATAGCCCAGTCAAAAAATGGGCTAAAAAACTAAACAGACAGTTCTCCAAAGAAGACATACAGATGGCTAACAAACACATGAAAAGACGCTCAACATCACTCATTATCAGAGAAATGCAAATCAAAACCACAATGAGGTACCATTTCATGCCAGTCAGAATGGCTGCGATCCAAAAGTCTACAAGCAATAAATGCTGGAGAGGGTGTGGAGAAAAGGGAACCCTCTTACACTGTTGGTGGGAATGCAAACTAGTACAGCCACTATGGAGAACAGTGTGGAGATTTCTTAAAAAACTGCAAATAGAACTGCCATATGACCCAGCAATCCCACTGCTGGGCATACACACCAAGGAAACCAGAATTGAAAGAGACACGTGTACCCCAATGTTCATTGCAGCACTGTTTATAATAGCCAGGACATGGAAGCAACCTAGATGTCCATAAGCAGATGAATGGATAAGAAAGCTGTGGTACATATACACAATGGAGTATTACTCAGCCATTAAAAAGAATACATTTGAATCAATTCTGATGAGGTGGATGAAACTGGAGCCGGTTATACAGAGTGAAGTAAGCCAGAAAGAAAAACACTAATACAGTATGCTAACACATATATATGGAATTTCGAAAGATGGTAATGATAACCGTATATGTGAGGCAGCAAAAAAGACACAGATGTATAGAACAGTCTTTTGGATTCTGTGGGAGAAGGTGAGGGTTGGATGATCTGAGAGAATAGCATTGAAAATGTATATTATCATATGTGAAACAGATTGCCAGTTCAATGCATGAGACAGGGTGCTCAGGGCTGGTGCACTGGGATGACCCAGAGGGATGGGATGGGGAGGGAGGTGGAAGAGGGTTCAGGATAGGGAACACATGTAAGCCTATGGCTGATTCTTGTCAGTGTATGGCAAAATTTACTACAATATTGTAAATAATTAGCCTCCAATTAAAATAAATAATTAAAAAAATAAATACATAAAAATTTTTAAAAAAGAATAGAAATGGATAGTAGTGCTGGTTGCAAATTGCGAATGTACTTAGTGTCACTGAATTGTAAATTGAAAAGTGGCTTTAAATAGTAAGTTTTATGTTATGTATGTTTTACTATAATAAAATAAAAAAGTGAAAAAAATAAATGTAAAGCAACAAATCTGCTTTTTATAGCTTTATTGAGGTATTAGGAACACATTTTAAAGAAATATACAAAATCTCCAGAAACCTAAAAGACACAAACTTAGTATTCAACAAATATTGTTAATTCCTGTTTCATGAGCATAAAATAAAGTAAGCTATAAATAAAATGAGGCAGAATTATAAAGGCATAAATGTAGAGCTTGACTAGTGTAGCCTGCCAGGCTCCTTTTTCTCTAGAATTCTCCAGGGAAGAATACTGGAATGGGGTGTCATTCCCTTCTCCAAGTGTTCTTCCTGACTCAGGGATCAAACCCAGGTCTTCTGAATTGCAGCAGTTAGATTCTTTACCATCTGAGACACCAAGGAAGCCCCAGATGTAGAGATTGGCTGGTAATACATCATATCCCCATAATAATGGTATATAGATGGAGGCATCTGATTCTCCAGTGATTTCCTCCCGTTTTCCCTTCCTTCTTTTCTCCCTCCCTGTCTCCTTCTCTCCCTTTCTTCCTGCCTTTCTCTCTCTCTCTTCCTTTTTCTCTTTTATCTCCATTATGCTGTGTACTCTGCTTTGTGATTCAGCCAAGTGCTGACATGTACTATCTCAGAGGAAAGAAAAAACAAACAAAAAGCTAGCTTGGTGAATGAACTTTTTTTTTTTCCTGACACAGAGCAGAGTTAAAAGTTCACATGATGCTGTCCTCCATAAGGTGCCCATCTGTGCTAGCTGATTTATGAACTATCTAGAGAGGGTACCAGTACTCTTCAGTTTATGTTAACATGGAATTAAATAATACAGCTGTTCAGAAATCGCTACAGTTTCCATTGCTTATAAATTATTGTTAAATCCATAATATCAAAAGCACACAAGACTACCATGTTCTTATGATAAATTATACATGCACAAATACATATAGGTACATGCATGTACACTTATACTTGCGTCTGTGCTGTGTTAAAAATGAAAGAAAACTTAATATTGCTGATAATTACTTGTATTACCTCAAAGTATAAGATTTAATGCTTTAGAGTTGTCAGCAGGTGCTCTGTTAATGCTGAACTGAACAATATTCTGCAGAATCTTGCTGTGCCCTTTGGAAGAAAACCAACAATAATGGAAAGAAAAATTAACTATTAAGAAACCTTGTGCATGTGTTCTTAAGAACCCAGATATTAGCATTTTCTATTTCCTTTCCCTTGCCAAAGATTACACTTTGTACCAAGGAACGCACTGACTGAAAAAGTAGTAAGTGGCAGGTATTTTCTAAAGCTCCCCTGTGATTTTACCTAGCTTGTAAAATGAAGAATTGAAGCCAGAATGCTGTACTTAATAAAATAATATTACCCATTTTTTAAAAGTAGCTATACTCAAGTAACTGACCTTTTTCTTTTATTTTTCTGCACTTTCTGAAAATTGTTTTTTTTTTTTTTTTTTTCCCTTAATAAGTATGTGGTAGGGTTTTTTCTCTCTTTTTCACTTTAGGTAGGATGCAGACAAAAGCAGTTTTCAGGGAACATCCCCTCTAGAAATATTAGCTGTTTTTGAAGCACATTTATTTTTCTGATTTGGCAATACTTTAAGATTATTGGCAAGGACAATGTTATCCATTAAGAAAAGAGAAGTGATTCATTCTAGGGGAGATTTTCTAAGCAGTTCCTAATTTATTGTCTTTGAAATTGAGAATTCTTCCCCTGGAAATGTTATCCAATTAAATGAAAACAAAATGAGGTAAATGAAATTTTATCACGGCATGATTATCTTGAATCCAAGAACAGCTATGGAACAGAATAAAAAAATGAAAAATAAGTTGCCAACTCATTTTTGTCTGGGTGATACATCCTCTTCCCCAACATCCAAATGTTATGTATTGTGAAGCAATCATTTAAAAAAAAACAGATTTTAATACTTGAATGAGTACATAAGTCAACTTACAAAGCACGCATGAAAAAGATGAATCTTACTCTTGTGACACAGACACCTTCATCTTTTCCACTGTGTTTTGATTCATTTCCTCTTTATTGTGCCTCACAGGTGGAGGGTTTAGCTGTAACCCAAGAGACTTGCATGTATTAAATACTCTCTATAACTCAAAAGTCCATTTCATGTTTTTCCCTGAAATACATTGTGTGTGAGGATCAAGAAGGTAGGCCACCAGGTAGGAGTGCATTTGGAAATGCCTGCTGTGTGTTTCAAGTTTTCCTGTCAATGGGAAATGATGTTTGGGAAATGGAGAACAGCCTGATGGTTCTTCTTTTCAAAGAGAGTGTGGAGAGGTAGACATTGTATTATTTTATTTGATACCTTCCTTTGAGCACAGAATTCAGAAGAAGGATTTATTTGGTCACTGGACTCATTCTCTCCAGTTCAATTCTCACCCTGAACAAGTAGTCTTGCATTTCAATAACCTCTTTTCTTGACTGAAGCAATACTTGTAGTGGTTCTTTGAGCATGGAATAAGGGGCAGCAAAAGAGGCAGTTTTGTTTTCTTGGATGTTTGTGGAATGGAAGAAAGGAGGAAATAAAAACATCTATGCAATATGATTATGAAAGATACAGAAAAGCTGTTGGAGTATCATAAAGAGTCTTGGATAAGAATGGAAGAATATTAAGACCTCTTAGCATTATGCCAGAAATTCCAGCAGCACAAGAGACTGGGTACAGAAATATGGTATGGTATTTCATGACTAGATATGGGAAAAGTTGTTCAATGATACAATTTTACCTAATGAGGTTTTAAATAAATGAAAATCATATTACTGGAATTTAAACTACTTTATTGATTGATCCCTGCACGTAAGCCCCATAATAAATACTTCAAAATAAGAGCTTACTTGTCTTTGAAACCCAAATAATAACATGAGAATTTTTGTTATCCATAAAAGGCAAAAGTATCTTTATTACTTTCTTGACTTTTTGGTTAAATGAGTGTATAGTGTTTTAAAATACTGTGTTGGTTTCTGCTGTCTAACGAAGTCAATCACTTATACATATATCCCCTTCCTCTAGGATCTTCCTCCCACCCCACTCTGTTCCACCCATCTAAATTACCACAGAACAGAGTTGAGCTCCCTGCACTATACTGCAGGTTTGCAATAGCTATTTCACATATGGGAGTGGTGTGTGTCAGTCCCAATCTCCCAAATCTTTCCATCCTCCTTCCCTCCTGCCCCATGTCTACATGTCTGTTCTCTGCTACTGTGTCTCTATTCCTACTATTACTTGTTTGTTGTTTTTGTTGTTCAGTCCCTAGGTCATGTCTACTCTTTGTGACCCCCTATCCTTCACAGTCTCTCAAAGGCTGCTCAAATTTACTGACACATGTCCATTGAGTCAGTGACGCCATCCAACCATCTCATCCTCTGCCTCTCTCTCTCCTCTTGCCTTCAATCTTTCCAAGCATCAAGGTCTTTTCCAATGAATCAGTTCTTTGCATCAGGTGGCCAAATATTGGAGCTTCAGCTACAGCATCATTCTTTCTAATAAATATTCAGGGTCAATTTCCTTTAGGATGGACTGGTTGGATCCCTTTGCAGTCCAAGGGACTGTCAAGTGTATTCTCCACAATTTGACACCATCAACTCTGGTACTCAGCCTTCTTTACAGTCAGTCCAACCCTCATATTCATACATGACTACTAGGAAAACCATAGCTTTGACTATATGCACCTTCATTGGCAAAGTGATGTCTTTGCTTTTTAATATGTTGTCTAGGTTTGTCATAGTTTTCCTTCCAAGGAGCAAAGCATCTTTTAATTTCATGGCTGCAGTCACTGTCCGAAGTGATTTTGGAAACCAAGAAAATCAAATCTGTCACTGCTTCCACTTTTGCCCCTTCTATTTGCCATGAAGTGATGGGATTAGGTGCCATGATCTTAATTTTTTGGATATTGAGTTTTAAGCCAGATTTTTTTACTCTCCTCTTCCACCCTCATCAAGAGGCTCTTTAGTTCCTTTTCACTTTCTGCCATTAGAGTGGTATCCTCTGCATATCTGAAGTTGTTGATATTTCTCCCAACAATCTGGATTCCAGCTTGTGATTCATCCAGCCCCTCATTTTGCGTGATGTACCCTGCATAGAAGTTAAATAAACAGGGTGACAATATGCAGCCTTATCTTACTCCTTTCTCAGTTTTAAGCCAATCAGTTAGTTGTCTGGTGTCTGGTTCTAACTGCTCCTCTTGATCCACATACAGGTTTCTGCACAGACAGGTAAGGGGGTCTTGTATTTCTATCTCCTGAAGAAATTTCCACAGTTTGTTGGGACCCACACAGTCAAAGGCTTTCATGTAGTCAATGAAGCAAAAGCAGACATTTTTCTGAAATTCTCTTGCTTTCTCTATGATCCAAAAAATGTCTGCAATATGATTTCTGGTTCCTCTGCCTTTTCTAAACCCATCTTGCACATCTGGAAGTTCTTGGCTCATGTACAGCCGATGCCTAGCTACTATAATGTAAAATGAGTGCAATTGTCTGGTATTGTGAACATTCTTGGCATTGTCCTTCTTTGAGATTGGAATAAAAATTGATCTTTTCCAGTCCTGTGGCTACTGCTGAGTTTTCCAAATTTGCTGGCATATTGAGTGCAGCACTTTCACAGCATTTAGGATTTGAAATAGCTCAGCTGGAATTCCATCACCTCCACTAGCTTTGTTTATAACGGTGCTTCCTAAGACCCATCTGACTTCATACTCCAGGAGGTCTGGCTCTAGGTGAGTTATCACACCATCACAATTATCCTGGTCATTAAGATCTTTTCTGTATAATTCTTCTGTGTATTATTGCTACCTCTTCCAAATCTTTTCTGCTTCTGTTAGGTCATTATAATTTCTGTCTTTTCTTGTACCCATCCTTGCTTGAAATGCTCCCTTTATATCTCCACTTTTCTTGAAGAGATCTTTAGTCTTTCTCATTCTATTGTTTTCTGCTACTTCTTTGCCTTGTTCATTGAAGAAGGTCTTCTTCTCTCTCTTTGCTATTCTCATGAAGTCTGTATTCAACTGGGTATATTTTTCCCTTTCTCCCTTTCTTTTCACTTCTCTTCTTTCTTCAGCTATTTGTAAAGCCTCCTCAAACCACCCATTTGCCTTCTTGCAGTTCTTTTTGTTTGGGATGGTTTTGGTCACTGCCTACTATACAATGTTACAGACCTCTGGTGTAGTTCTTCAGGCGCTCTCTCTACCAAATCTAATCTCTTCAATCTATTCATTACCTCCACCAAATAATCATAAGGGATTAGATTTAAGTCATACCGGAATGGCATAATGGCTTTCCCTACTTTCTTCAATTTAAGTCTGATTTTGCAATAAGGAGCTCAGGATCTGAGCCACAGTCAGCTCTTGCTCTTGTTTTGCTGACTATATAGAGCTTCTTCATCTTCAGCTACAAAGAATATAATCATTCTGGTTTTGGTGTTGACCATCTGGTGATGTCCATGTGTAGAGTCATCTCTTGTGTTGTTGGAAAAAGGTGCTTGCTATGATCAGTGTGGTCTCTTTACATAACTCTATTAGTCTTTTACCCTGCTTCCTTGTGTACTCCAAGGTCAAACTTGCCTGTTTCTTGCTTGACTTTATGCTTAATCTTGACTGTCTCAAGTATTTTTTAAAATCACTTCATCAATTCTTTGTTTTTTCTTGAAAGCATAAAGAACAGTTTTACTCCTTTATCTTCCAATTTTACTTTTTTAGTCAAATTTCCTGAATTAGGGATGTGTATATACTTAGAGATACTTTTGGACTCTCCTGGAAAAGTCAAAGAAAAAAGTGCACTTTGTAACAAAGTTCTCCTTCCTTCCTTCCTTTTTCCATTTATCTATAGACTTGGATAAAACCAAACAAATAAAATATGTCTTCAATTTTCTATTTTAATTGACCAACAATTCAATATTGAATCTCATATTTCATGATTAGATAACATGCTAGACAATGGAAAACACAATTAAGAACAAGATTGTTACATTCTTATCCTCTAAAAGGTTACATTTGAGTTTCAGGACCCATAACTTCATTAACAAAAGCATTTCAATAATTTTAAGTACTAGAGAAAAAAATTAGCAAATAACATGTGATGACAAGCACTGTGTGTTTGGGGTAGACTTCCTTTCAATAAATCAGGCAGAGAAAGTTTTCTGAAGAAATGAAACATGGTAAAGAGCAATAAAGAAGCTAAGACAGAATTTTACAGGAAGAGAAAGCAAGTACAAGATGGAAAGCCTGTGCTGCTAATCAAAGAAAGAAAAGTAGACGAGTGTAGAAGGTGAATCTGGGGGAGATGACAGTATGTTCTTTACTCCAAGAAGAATCTGAAGCTATGGAAGGATTTCAGGATGGAAGCTATACAATCTATATTCAAATGTTCTTGCTCAGTGCTGGAGGGGGAGTACACAGTAGGTTGAAGGAGTGAGAGCAGAGGGCTCACTGTGGGTAACTGTAACAATGCAAATGAGAGATAACTGTGGAGTAGATTAGGGCAGCAGCAATGAAGCAAGTGAATTATGTTTGATTAGACAATATAGTCAACACCAAAATCAGATTGATTATATTCTATGCAGCCAAAGATGGAGAAGCTCTATACAGTCAACAAAAACAAGACCAGGAGCTGACTGTGGCTCAGATCATAAACTCCTTATTACCAAATTCAGACTCAAATTGAAGAAAGTAGGGAAAACCACTAGACCATTCAGGTATGACCTAAATCAAATCCCTTATGATTATACAGTGGAAGTGAGGAATAGATTTAAGGGCCTAGATCTGATAGATAGAGTGCCTGATGAACTATGGAATGAGGTTCGTGACACTGTACGGGAGACAGGGATCAAGACCATCCCCAGGGAAAAGAAATGCAAACAAGCAAAATGGCTGTCTGGGGAGGCCTTACAAATAGCTGTGAAAAGAAGAGAGGCAAAAAGAAAAGGAGAAAAGGAAAGATATAAGCACCTGAATGCAGAGTTCCAAAGAATAGCAAGAAGAGATAAGAAAGCCTTCTTCAGTGATCAATGCAAAGAAATAGAGGAAAAGAACAGAATGGGAAAGACTAGAGATCTCTTCAAGAAAATTAGAGATACCAAGGGAACATTTCATGCAAGGATGGGCTCGATAAAGGACAGAAATGGTATGGACCTAACAGAAGCAGAAGATATTAAGAAGAGGTGGCAAGAATACACAGAAGAACTGTACAAAAAAGATCTTCACGACCCAGATAATCATGATGATGTGATCACTAATCTAGAGCCAGACATCTTGGAATGTGAAGTCAAGT
>SJYT01026509.1:9717-19979 GCA_006410635.1 Cephalophus harveyi | reverse complement strand
CTTGAGAGTCCCTTGGACTGCAAGGAGATCCAACCAGTCCATTCTGAAGGAGATCAGCCCTGGGATTTCTTTGGAAGGAATGATGCTAAAGCTGAAACTCCAGTACTTTGGCCACCTCATGCGAAGAGTTAACTCATTGGAAAAGACTCTGATGCTGGGAGGGATTGGGGGCGGGAGGAGAAGGGGATGACCGAGGACGAGATGGCTGGATGGCATCACGGACTCGATGGACGTAAGTCTGAGTCAACTCCGAGAGATGGTAATGAACAGGGAGGCCTGGCGTGCTGCGATTCATGGGGTCGCAAAGAGTCGGACACGACTGAGCGACTGAACTGACCTGAGACAATATATGAGATTACATATTAAAATTACTAAAAGCATTGAATCTAGAATCAGACTGCCTAGGTTTAAATCCTAGCTTTAGTCACACTAAATGTTTATCTTGGGCATATCACTTAATCTGTTTGTTTGTTTATCCTTATAAATGAATGACAGCTCCTGTTTTATTTATTTTTTTGATGATTCATAATGTATTCCATATCAAGCACTTGGAACAGAGTCTGAAGCATAGAAGACACTCAATACATTAGCTAGTAATGCCGCTACATTAGAATAGATAGTGAAGGGGAACAGAATTTCTCACCCCCAAATGTACCTTTCTGGTATAAGGATTATTTTAAGTTGATTATTTTTAAGAAACAACAGACACAGAAGCTCTGAAAACCAAGTAGAAGTTCCCCTTTCTTAAGATTCCTAAAGTTTATTTTAGTTTTTGGTCCAGTTTATTGATATGTAATTGACATAGAGAACTGTATAAGTTTAAGCTATACATAATGAACTGATTTACATACAGTATGAAGTGATTATCATTATCAGTTTAGTAAACATCCATCATCAAAAGAAGGAAGACAATTAAAGAACCAAAAAAAAACAATTTCCTTGCAAGAAAGATTCAGGATTTATTCTTCTAACAACTTTCATATAAAACTTTGGTCATTACTGATGGAGACTGCACTGACTTAAATATGCTAACAACCATACCTTCCTTTGTTTACTGGGCTTTGCCTGATGAGTTCTCATAACTGGTTCTGAGAAAGTTAAAGCTTAGGGTCCTTTAAGAAGGAGGTGAACATTCTCTCTCCTGCTTTCCTTAAGCCTTGTGCAACAATGTATCTTACCCAAGAACTGGCCTTTCTTCAGGTCCAGAACTAATGACTACACAGCACAATATCTTATTTGTAGAAAACTTTTCTTAGACTCTGTGTTAATGTTTATAATTGTAACAAAACTTGCTTGGAACCTGTTTTTCAAGACTTGCATCTGATGACAGAGCAACAGTATATCTATCCCAGAGACACCGCTGGTAACCTGTTCTCCCTGGCTAATCTTGTCCCAAAAGTGAAAGAGGAGGGTGAAAAAGTTGGCTTAAAGCTCAACATTCAGAAAACGAAGATCATGGCATCTGGTCCCATTACTTCATGGGAAATAGATGGGGAAACAGTGGAAACAGTGTCAGGCTTTATTTTTGGGGGGCTCCAAAATCACTGCAGATGGTGACTGCAGCCATGAAATTAAAAGATGCTTACTACTTGGAAGAAAGCTATGACCAACCTAGATAGTATATTCAAAAGCAGAGACGTTACTTTGCCAACTAACGTCCATCTAGTCAAGGCTATGGCTTTTCCTGTGGTCATGTATGGATGTGAGAGTTGGACTGTGAAGAAGGCAGAGCGATGAAGAATTGATGCTCTTGAACTGTGGTGTTGGAGAAGACTCTTGAGAGTCCCGTGGACTGCAAGGAGATCCAACCAGTCCATTCTGAAGGAGATCAGCCCTGGGATTTCTTTGGAAGGAATGATGCTAAAGCTGAAACTCCAGTACTTTGGCCACCTCATGCGAAGAGTTGACTCATTGGAAAAGACTCTGATGCTGGGAAGGATTGGGGTCAGGAGGAGAAGGGGACGACAGAGGATGAGATGGCTGGATGGCATCATTGACTCGATGGACGTGAGTCTGAGTGAATTCCAGGAGTTGGTGATGGGCAGGGAGGAGTGGCGTGTTGCAATTCATGGGGTCGCAGAGTCAGACACGACTGAGCGACTGAACTGAACTGTACTGAATGCCTTGGGAAAAGGTCTAGTGGAACTTTTACAAAACTTGAGGTATTATTCTTATCTATTTTCATCAGCTAGCAGGAGAGTATATAATGCCCTATCCAAACTAGCAAGGCGGGGTACACTCCTACCTGATTCTGATGTCTTTGTCAGAAGCTTTTTCTGTTACTTTCACTTTATTTATTTTTTTAATATAAATTTATTTATTTTAATTGGAGGCTAATTACTTTACAATATTGTATTGGTTTTGTCAACATCAACATGAATCCACCATGGGTGAACACGTGTTCCCCATCCTGAACCCCCTTCCCACCTCCCTCCCCATACCATCCCTCTGGGCCATCCCAGTGCACCAGCCCTGAGCTGCCTGTATCATGCATCGAACCTGAACTGGCGATTCATTTCACATATGATATTATACATGCTTCAATGCCCTTCTCCCAAATCATCCCACCCTCGTCCTCTCCCAGAGTCCAAAAGACTGTTCTATACATCTGTGTCTCTTTTGCTGTCTCGCATACAGGGTTATCGTTACCATCGTTCTAAATTCCATATATATGCTTTTCAGTTCAGTTCAGTTCAGTCACTCAGTTGTGTTCGACTCTTTGCGACCCCATGAATCACAGCATGCCAGGCCTCCCTGTCCATCACCAACTCTCGGAGTTCACTCAGATTCACATCCATCGAGTCAGTGATGCCATCCAATCATCTCATCCTCTGTCACCCCCTTCTCCTCCTGCCCCCAGTTCCTCCCAGCATCAGATCCTTTTCCATGAATCAACTCTTTGCATGAGGTGGCCAAAGTACTGGAGTTTCAGCTTTAGCATCATTCCTTCCAAAGAAATCCCAGGGCTGATCTCCTTCAGAATGAACTGGTTGGATCTCCTCGCAGTCCAAGGGACTCTCAAGGGTCTTCTCCAGCACCACAGTTCAAAAGCATCAATTCTTTGGCTCTCAGCCTTCTTCACAGTCCAGCTCTCACATCCATACATGACCACAGGAAAAACCATAGCCTTAACTAGATGTACCTTTGTTGGCAAAGTAAAGTCTCTGCTTTTCAATATGCTATCTAGTTTGGTCATAGCTTTTCTTCCGAGGGGTAAATGTCTTTTAATTTCATGGCTGCAGTCACCATCTGCAGTGATTTTGGAGCCTCAAAAAATAAAGTCTGACACTGTTCCCCCATCTATTTCCCATGAAGTGATGGGACCAGATGCCATGATCTTCGTTTTCTGAATGTTGAGCTTTAAGCCAACTTTTTCACTCTCCTCTTTCACTTTCATCAAGAGGCTTTTAGTTCCCCTTAACTTTCTGCCACAAGGGTGGTGTCATCTGCATATCTGAGGTTATTGATATTTCTCCCAGCAATCTTGATTCCAGCTTGTGCTTCTTCCAGCCCAGCATTTCTCATGATGTACTCTGCATATAAGTTAAACAAGCAGGGTGACATTATACAGCTTTGATGTACTCCTATTCCCATTTGGAACCAGTCTGTTGTTCCATGTCCAGTTCTAACCGTTGCTTCCTAACCTGCATACAGGTTTCTCAAGAGGCAAGTCAGGTGGTCTGGTATTCCCTTCTCTTTTAGAATTGTCCACAGTGTATTGTGATCCACACAGTCAAAAGCTTTGCATTGTCAATAAAGCAAAAATAGATGTTTTCCTGGAACTCTTGCATTATCAATGATCCAGCGAATGTTGACAATTTGATCTCTGGTTCCTCTGCCTTTTCTAAAACCAGCTTGAACATCTTGAAGTTCATGATTCAAATATTCCTGAAGCCTGGCTTGGAGAATTTTGAGCATTACTTTACTAGTGTGTGAAAGGGGTGCAATTGTGTAGTAGTTTGAGCATTCTTTGGCATTGCCTTTCTTTGGGATTGGGATGAAAACTGACCTTTTCCAGTCCTCTGGCCACTGCTGAGTTTTCCAAATTTGTGGGCATATTGAGTGCAGCACTTTCACAGCATCATCTTTCAGGATTTGAAATAGCTCAACTGGAATTCCATCACCTCCACTAGCTTTGTTCATAGTGATGCTTTCTAAGGCCCACTTCACTTCACATTCCAGGATGTCTGGCTCTAGGTGAGTGATCACACCATCGTGATTATCTGGGTCGTGAAGATCTTTTTTGTACAGTTCTTCTGTTTATTCTTGCCACCTCTTCTTAATATCTTCTGCTTCTGTAAGGTCCGTAAAATTTCAGTCCTTTATTGAGCCCATCTTTGCATGAAAAATTCCCTTGGTAGTTCTAATTTTCTTGAAGAGATCTCTAGTCATTCCCATTCTGTTGTTTTCCTCTATTTCTTTGTATTTATTCCTGAGGAAGCCTTTCTTATCTCTTCTTACTATTCTTTGGAACTCTGCATTCAGATACTTATATCTTTCCTTTTCTCCTTTGCTTTTCATTTCTCTTCATTTCACAGCGAGTTGTAAGGTCTCCTCAGACAGCCATTTTGCTTTTTTGCATTTCTTTTCCATGGGGATCATCTTGTTCTTTGTCTCCTGTACAATGTCATGAACCTCAGTCTATAGTTCATCAGTCACTCTATCTATCAGGTCTAGTCCCTTAAATCTATTTCTCACTTCTACTATGTAATCATAAAGGATGTGATTTAGGTCATACCTGAATGGTCTAGTGGTTTCCCCTATTTTCTTCAATTTAAGTCTGAATTTGGCAATAAAGAGTTCATGATCTGAGCCACAGTCAGCTCTTGGTCTTGTTTTTGTTGACTTTATAGAGCTTCTCCATCTTTGGCTGCAAAGAACATAATCAATCTGATTTCAGTGTTGACCATCTGGTGATGTACATGTGTAGAGTCTTCTCTTGTGTTGTTGGAAGAGGATTTTTGCTATGACCAGTGCATTTTCTTGGCAAAACTCTATAGTCTTTGCTCTGCTTCATTCCGTATTGCAAGGCCAAATTTGCCTGTTACTCAAGGTGTTTCTTGACTTCCTACTTTTGCATTTCAGTCCCCTATAATGAAAAGGATATCTTTTTGGGGTGTTAGTTCTTTTTTTATTTTATTTTATTATTATTTTTTACTTCGCAATATTGTACTGGTTTTTCCACACAACATGAATCCACCACGGGTGTACACGTGTTCCCAATCCCGAACCCCCCTCCCACCTCACCCCACATCTTCCCTCCGGGTCATCCCAGTGCACCAGTCCCAAACATCCTGCACCCTGCATCTAACCTAGACTGTCGATTAGTTTCTTATATGATATTATACATGTTTCGATGTCATTCTCCCAAATCATCCCACCCTCTCCCTCTCCCAGGTGTCCAAAAGACTGTTCTATACATCTGTGTCTTTTTTGCTGTCTCACATAAAGGGCTATCATTCCCACCTTTCTAAATTCCATATATGTGCATTAGTGTACTGTATTGGTCTTTTTCTTTCTGGCTTACTTCACTCCATATAATTGGCTCCAGTTTCATCTACCTCATTAGAACTGATTCAAATGTATTCTTTTTAATGGCTGAGTAATACTCCATTGTGTATATATACCATGGCTTTCTTATCCATTCATCTGCTGATGCACATCTAGGTTGCTACCATGTCCTGGCTATTATAAACAGTGCTGCTATGAACATTGGGGTACATGTGTCTCTTTCAATTCTGGTTTCCTCGGTGTGTATGCCCAGCAGTGTGATTGCTGGGTCATATGGCAGTTCTATTTGGAGTTTTTTGAGGAATCTCCACACTGTTCTCCATAGTGTCTGTACTAGTTTGCATTCCTACCAACAGTGTAAGAGGGTTCCCTTTTCTCCACACCCTCTCCAGCATTTATTGCTTGTGGATTTTTGGATCGCAGCCATTCTGCCTGGTGTGAAATGGTGCCTCATTGTGGTCTTGATTTGCAATTCTCTGATAATGAGTGATGTTGAGCATCTTTTCAAGTGTTTGTTAGCCATCTATATGTCTTCTTTGGAGAAATGTGTGTTTAGTTCTTTGGCCCATTTTTGATTGTGTCATTTATTTTTCTGGAATTGAGCTGCAGGAGTTGCTTGTATATTTTTGAGATTAGTTGTTTGTCAGTTGCTTCATTTGCTATTTTTCTCCCATTCTGAAGGCTGTCTTTTCACCTTGCTTATAGTTTCCTTTGTTGTGCAGAAGCTTTTAACTTTAATTATGTCCCATTTGTTTATTTTTCTTTTATTTCTAATATTCTGGGAGGTGGATCATAGAGAATCCTGCTGTGATTTATCTCGGAGAGTGTTTTGCCTATATTCTCCTCTAGGAGTTGAATAGCTTCTGGTCTTACATTTAGATCTTTAATCCATTTTGAGTTTATTTTTGTGTATGGTGTTAGAAAGTGTTCTAGTTTCATTCTTTTACAAGTGGTTGACCAGTTTTCTCAGCACCACTTGTTAAATCTTGCCTCATTTGTCGAAGATAAGGTGTCCATAGGTGCGTGGGTTTATCTCCAGACTTTCTATTTTGTTCTATTGATCTATATTTCTGTCTCTGTGCCAGTGTCATACTGTCTTGATGGCTGTGGCTTTGTAGTAGAGCCTGAAGTCAGGTAGATTGATTCCTCCAGTTCCATTCTTCTTTTCAAGATTGCTTTGGCTATTCAAGGTTTTCTGTATTTCCATACAAGTTTTGAAATTATTTGTTCTAGCTCTGTGAAAGACACCATTGGTAACTTGATAGGGATTGCATTGAATCTATAGATTGCTTTGAGTAGTATGCTCATTTTCACTATATTGATTCTTCTGATCCATGAACACGGTATATTTCTCCATCTATTAGTGCCCTCTTTGATTTCTTTCACCAATGTTTTATAGTTTTCTATGTATAGGTGTTTTCTTTCTTTCAGTAGATATATTCCTAAATATTTTATTATTTTCTTTGCAATGGTGAATGGAATTGTTTCCTTAATTTTTCTTTATATTTTCTCATTATTAGTGTATAGGAATGGAAGGGATTTCTGTGTATTGATTTTATATCCTGCCACTTTACTATATTAATTGATTAGCTCTAGTAATTTTCTGGTGGAGTCTTTAGGGTTTTCTATGTAGAGGATCATGTTATCTGCAAACAGTGAGAGTTTTACTTCTTCTTTTCCAATTTGGATTCCTTTTATTTCTTTTTCTGCTCTGATTGCTGTGGCCAAAACTTCCAGAACTACGTTGAATAGTAGTGGTGAAAGTGGGCACTCTTGTCTTGTTCCTGACTTTAGGGAAAATGCTTTCAGTTTTTCACCACTGAGGATAATGTTTGCTGTAGGTTTGTTATATATAGCTTTTACTATGTTGCGGTATGTTCCTTCTATTCCTGCTTTCTGGAGTTTTTTTTTTTTTTTTAATCATAAATGGATGTTGAATTTTGTCAAAGGCTTTCTCTGCATCTATTGAGATAATCATAGGGCTTTTATTTTTCAATTTGTTGATGTGGTGTATTACATTCAGTGATTTGCAGATATTGAAGAATCCTTGCATCCCTGGGATAAAGCCCACTTGGTCCTGATGTATGATTTTTTTAATATGTTGTTGGATTCTGATTGCTAGAATTTTGTTAAGGACTTTTGCGTCTATAGTCATGTGACATTGGCCTGTAGTTTTCTTTTTTCGTGGCATCTTTGTCCAGTTTTGGTATTAGGGTGATGGTGGCCTCATAGGATGAGTTTGGAAGTTTACCTTCCTCTGAAATTTTCTGGAAGAGTTTCAGTAGGATAGGTGTTAGCTCTTCTTGAAATTTTTGGTAGAATTCAGCTGTGAAGCCGTCTGGACCTGAGCTTTTGTTTACTGGAAGATTTCTGATTACAGTTTCAATTTCCGTGCTTGTGATGAGTCTGTTAAGATTTTTTATTTCTTCCTGGCTTAGTTTTGGAAAGTTGTACTTTTCTAAGAATTTGTCCATTTCTTCCACGTTGTCCTTTTTATTGGCATATAATTACTGATAGTATTCTTTTATGACCCTTTGTATTTCTATGTTGTCTGTTGTGATCTCTCCATTTTCATTTCTAACTTTATTGATTTGATTTTTCTCCCTTTGTTTCGTGTGAGTCTGGCTAATGGTTTGTCAATTTCATTTGTCCTCTCAAAGAACCAGCTTTTGGCTTTGTTGATTTTTGTTATAGTCTTTTTTGTTTCTTTTGCCTTTACTTCTGCCCTAATTTTTAAGATTTCTTTCCTTCTACTACTCCTGAAATAAAAATCTACATAACGCTCTGAGTGACTGAGACTGTCTTTGGTCCCAGAGTTAAATCTTCTGCTTTGAAGACCACAAATCTTGTGGCATGGTTCACCATAAGTGTAATCTATCTGTTGCCTTAACTCCAAGTCTTCTTTTGTCTTTAGCCGAAGATGGTATTTAAGGTGATGACCTCGGCTATTTCAGGGAATTTCTCAGTAATTAAGGGCTTCCCAGGTGGCTCTAGTGGTAAAGAATCTGCCTACCAGTGCAGGAGACACAAAAGATGTGTGTTCAATCCCTAGTTCATGAAGATCTCCTGAAGTAGAAAATGGCAACCCACTCCAGTATTCTCGCCTGGATAATTTCATGGACAGAGGAGCCTGATGGGCTACAGTCCATGGGGCTGCAGGGAGTTGGACACAGCTAAGCGACAAAGCACACACACAGCACACATGCTATTAAACATCTCTTTGGTTTTCTCTTGCTCACAGATTTGATGATGTCTTATAGTAAAGGAAGTGTCCTCATCACATATTGCCTTAATGAATAACTTTTCCATATCAATTTAACAATAAATGAGCAAAATCAAGAACAATAAAACTGAGTCCTGGCCAAGGTACAGAAAGAATTTAAGTGCTCTCTTAGTAAAATTATAAATTGAAATTTTTTTCTGTGAAAGTCATACTGGCAGTGTGCTCAAAACAATTTCACTTGCTCATCCCATCTCTCAGAATGTATCCTAAGGCTAGAATCAGAGTTGTAGATGATTCACTTTCTGCTCTTGATCCAGACAGCTTCCCCTACATGTTGTTAAAACAAACTCTTGGCCAGCATCTAAAAACATAAAATCAGGAGCACCAAACAGCAGTAGCTTGGCACATAGCTATATTATTATTTACTATCCAAAGCTGGATAAGTTACTACAGAATCAACATCTCTATATGGATAGTCACTCACTGATTCATTAAACAAATGTGAAAAATCTGGCTGAGTGGCAAATTTATAGCTCCAGTCCAGACCACTTCCCTCAAATCTAGGCTTGTGTAACTTTGGCCTATTAGACATTTCAACTTGAAAGTGTAATAAGTGTCTCAACTTAATATGCCCTGAACTGATCCCTACTCTTCCCACAACTTCTTTGTGTTGCTTAGGTTAAAAGGTTGGATCATCCTTCACCCCCATCATTATTTCACACTTGATATTCAATACACTGACAAGTGCTGTCAGCTCCACCCTCACTTTTTAACAACCACACCTGGAGTAACAGGCAAATTTGGCCTTGGAATGCGGAATGAAGCAGGGCAAAGACTAATAGAGTTTTGCCAAGAAAATGCACTGGTCATAGCAAACACCCTCTTCCAACAACACAAGAGAAGACTCTACACGTGGACATCACCAGATGGTCAACACCGAAATCAGATTGATTATATTCTATGCAGCCAAAGATGGAGAAGCTCTATACAGTCAACAAAAACAAGGCCGGGAGCTGACTGTGGCTCAGATCATGAACTCCTTATTGCCAAATTCAGACTCAAATTGAAGAAAGTAGGGAAAACCACTAGACCATTCAGGTATGACCTAAATCAAATCCCTTATGATTATACAGTGGAAGTGAGGAATAGATTTAAGGGCCTAGATCTGATAGATAGAGTGCCTGAAGAACTATGGAATGAGGTTCGTGACATTGTACGGGAGACAGGGATCAAGACCATCCCCATGGAAAAGAAATGCAAAAAAGCAAAATGGCTGTCTGGGGAGGCCTTACAAATAGCTGTGAAAAGAAGAGAGGCGAAAAGCAAAGGAGAAAAGGAAAGATATAAGCACCTGAATGCAGAGTTCCAAAGAATAGCAAGAAGAGATAAGAAAGCCTTCTTCAGTGATCAATGCAAAGAAATAGAGGAAAACAACAGAATGGGAAAGACTAGAGATCTCTTCAAGAAAATTAGAGATACCAAGGGAACATTTCATGCAAGGATGGGCTCGATAAAGGACAGAAATGGT
>SJYT01026506.1:13125-46389 GCA_006410635.1 Cephalophus harveyi | reverse complement strand
GACTGAGCAACTTCACTTTCACTTTCACTCTGCATAGAAGTTAAATTTTAAGCTTGACATACTGCAATTCAAACCACCTATTGCCTAGCCCTCCATGCTTAATCCTGACTTTCTACATTTAAAGAGCCAAGCTCTCCTATGAGTCTTCCCTTTTAATATTTTTGGCTCTAACATTAATCCCGGCAAGTGACAAAACCTAGGAAGGCCACTGTATAGTCCTGTGTGCCCTGTGTGTCCTGCACATCCTGGTGACTTATGACAGAGAGTCCTCATTTCTACTAGAGATTTTTAACATGAAATAATGCAGTATATAGTAAGATCAGGAAATTTCATTAGGGGAGAGAGTGAAAAATAAATCTCCTTTTATAAAATCTTCAGGGATCACTACTTATACAATTGCTTACTGGTCTGAGAGACTAGATTCCTGACCTCTGATGATGATTGATGTCTCTTAATCAATCAATTGGTTGATTGATTAGCACCATCACTTCCCAGGTGGTGCTAGTGGTGAAGAACCCACCTGCCAATGTAAGAGACATAAGAGACCAGGGTTTGATCCCTGGTTTGGGAAGATCTCCTGGAGGAGGGCATGATAATTCTTGCTTGGAGAATCCCATACACAGAGAAGCCTGGTGGGCTACAGTCCTTAGGTTCGCAGAGTTAGACACTACTGAAGTGACTTAGCATGTACAATCAATCAATCAATGCTGAATAATGGCAGAAGGAGTGAAAAAGAGCTGTGTTATATTTTCAGGGCTTGGTCCAAGTTTTATTCTCTGTTTATTTCCTTACCAAGCTGACTTTCTACATTTAAAGAGCCAAGCTCTCCTATGAGTCTTCCCTTTTAATATTTTTGGCTCTAACATTAATCCCGGCAAGTGACAAAACCTAGGAAGGCCACTGTATAGTCCTGTGTGCCCTGTGTGTCCTGCACATCCTGGTGACTTATGACAGAGAGTCCTCATTTCTACTAGAGATTTTTAACATGAAATAATGCAGTATATAGTAAGATCAGGAAATTTCATTAGGGGAGAGAGTGAAAAATAAATCTCCTTTTATAAAATCTTCAGGGATCACTACTTATACAATTGCTTACTGGTCTGAGAGACTAGATTCCTGACCTCTGATGATGATTGATGTCTCTTAATCAATCAATTGGTTGATTGATTAGCACCATCACTTCCCAGGTGGTGCTAGTGGTGAAGAACCCACCTGCCAATGTGAGAGACATAAGAGACCAGGGTTTGATCCCTGGTTTGGGAAGATCTCCTGGAGGAGGGCATGATAATTCTTGCTTGGAGAATCCCATACACAGAGAAGCCTGGTGGGCTACAGTCCTTAGGTTCGCAGAGTTAGACACTACTGAAGTGACTTAGCATGTACAATCAATCAATCAATGCTGAATAATGGCAGAAGGAGTGAAAAAGAGCTGTGTTATATTTTCAGGGCTTGGTCCAAGTTTTATTCTCTGTTTATTTCCTTACCAAGCACCATAATCCCATTGCACATATAAATGGGTCTTATTGATGGATTACTTCTAAGAAAGACCAAAAAAGAAAAAAAAAAAAAAGACAAAGTAACTTAATAACTTAAAGTCTGTTTGCTAAGGTTTTCAGTCTCAAATAGATCAATAAGCTCCCAAGCCTTAGGAATAACTGTAGTAATGAAAATGTACACAGTGTTCATCATGATATAATCAATACAGTAAATAAACTGTTCGGCACATTTGTTTCTGCCTGTTTCCCTTTTACCTACCACCACCTTTTAATACCACCTTTTATTCCACCAAAGGTCCAATTTCAGCCAACTCAATCACTGGTCTTCTTTTCTTTCTCTCTCCTACTTCCCATGTTCTAAATTAGTCATTGAATAAATATGTTAAGGGTAAATATAGATATGTAATATTTGTAGATGATAAAAGAGAAATGTAGGCAGTCATCCCATTGTATCCTTGGGGACTATTTTCAGGAGCCCCTTGGATATTAAAATAAACAGACAGTCAAGTACCTAATATAAAGTGGCAGAGTACAATTGGCCTTCCTTATCCATTAATGCAGAACTCACAATCAAGGGACAACTCTCTCTCTCTCTGTCTCTCTCTCTCTATATATATACACACACACACACACACACATAGATAGATAGATAAAAATACATACATACAGAATTGTGATCTTCTATCTGAGATTTGTTACTCAAAGTAGTGTGGAAACAATTATAGTTTATAAAAATATTGTCTCTCTCCTCACCAAAATATTAAACAGAGGAATTTTCTACCTTTTCTTTTCATGCAAGGAAGTAATGAGAGGAGAGATTTTGCTTCTCTCCACATTCGTTTTTGAATTCTTCCACAAGAGAGAAGGGATAATCTGTTTGGTTGATTCCTAATCAACATAAATGGATAGGTCACCATGCTGTGAATCAGAACTCATTTAAAGCACTTTCTCTTTTTTTCTGACTGCTTTTATGCTTCCTGCTGCCACCTAAGGCAGACTGGCTCTCCTCATCCTTCTAGTGAGATATGTAAACTGAATTGACATTCTCTATTGACCTTGTCCTATTTCTCTCATTCTTTCTCAGGTATACACAAATATGTCTTCCCAAAGATTTAAGAATGAGAAAGAGAGAACAGGAATAATTTAGTGTCAAGTATAAAACGTGAATTTCAATTTAACCTTGAGTGAGTGAGTGAGTGAGTGAGTGAAGTCGCTCAGTTGTGTCCGACTCTTTGCAACCCCATGGACTGTAGCCTATCAGGCTCCTCCATCCATGGGATTTTCCAGGCAAGAGTGCTGGAGTGGATTGCCATTTCCTTCTCCAGGGGATCTTCCCGACCCAGGAATCGAATCCGGGTCTCCTGCATTGCAGGCAGATGCTTTACTGTCTGAAATATCAAACATTTGATCAACCAACATTTCATTAAGGTTTGCTTTGCTATGTTGAAGGAGTTTGGTTTCCTACAGTAAAGGTGAAGGAGTGAGAACTTAAGCCTTAACAATGATGACTTCAGTTAAATTTTATCTTCAAGTCAAATAGAACAAAATAGCTATAGAATAATTAAAAGATGACAATAAAGAGATGGATGTTTGACTGATAGTCTAGGTTGCATTCCCAGCAAGCATTCCTCCAGTTATAGATTTCCAGTGGCATCCAACTTATATTAGTTACCCATCTGATTCCATTCCAAACTCCAGAAGGAGAGAACACACCAGTTAGAGCATTCCAGTGTCCTGGCCAAGTATGACATTTCCAGAGTAGGCATGAGTCTAAGCTGTTGTAAAAAGAATGAATAAGAGAACTTTTAGTGGGAATACTGATATGAAGGCATCTGTGTCTAAGAGCTTATAGTAACCATCTTGTAATCACAAGCACAGCCCTCTTTTGAATCAAGCTGCATTGCAGAGGCTGAGGAGAGGGACATAAAGTAACTGAGCTCTTAGAAACATTATTAAATTGTTGGATTATACCAAATATACCTTTGGGTTTTTTGCATATGTATATACATTGTTTAACCTGGTCTGGGTCAGTTTTTTCTATTATCTTAACCAATACTATGGAATTGATATGTTTTCAGAGAAGAATGCTTATTGTTCTTCAGATAAGATGAAAACAATATCTCTGATATAGTTGAGTTAGAATCTTTGTCTTTTCTCCAAATATCACCCTCTACTCATTCAGATTTATATTGCTATATTGAGAACTGAAAATGTATTATGTTTTTACATAATCTGGCCACAGATAATTGGTTCTGGAGAGAATTCCTGACCAAAGGCAAACTATTTGAGTCATTTTTTTTCTTCTTCCTAACTGGAAATTAAGAAAGTTAGTGGTAGTGGAAGCCAAGAGTTATGAACCTCAAGAGCTCTTTATTACTACTTTTCCTGCCATGTATATGAATGTGCTTAGTAGTAAAACAAAGTGAAACTGATACAAAGATGAGTGCAAAGCTGAGAGTGGAATTAGAGTCCTGGCAGAATCTAGCCAATGTTTTCACTGATCCCTGGGGTCTGGTGACATCCTCACTCTTCCCAGTGATGGAAGTAAATGATCCTCACTATGGAACTAAGTTTCCATCATTTGAAACCACAAATACATTGTAAATTATTTAAATGATAACTTTATTAATAGTTCTTCATTTCAAATCACCGAAGTGTGATATCTAAAATTTAGATTACAAACTCCTTTCCTTTTTAATATAAAAATTTAAATAACAACTTTTATATATCTGTATAGTATTTTAATCTTCACATTTGGGGAAACAAATATAAGTATGTAAAGTAAATATTCCATGTGAAACATTGGGCTGGAGGAAGCGCAAGCTGAAATCAAGATTGCTGGGAGAAATATCAATAACCTCAGATATGCAGATGACACCACCCTTATGGCAGAAAGTGAAGAACTAAAGAGCCTCTTGATTAAAGTGAAAGAGGAGAGTGGAAAAGTTGGCTTAAAGCTCAACATTCAGAAAACTAAGATCATGGCATCTGGTCCCATCACTTCATGGCAAATAGATGGGGAAACAGTGGCTGACTTTATTTTATGGGGCTCCAAAATCACTGCAGATGGTGATTGCAGCCATGAAATTAAAAGACACTTGCTCCTTGGAAGGAAAGTTATGACCAACCTAGATAGCATATTAAAATGCAGAGACATTACTTTGTCAACAAAGGTCCGCCTAGTCAAGGCTATGGTTTTTCAGTGGTCATGTATGGATGTGAGAGTTGGAGTATAAAGAAAGCTGAGGACAGACGAATTGATGCTTTTGAACTGTGGTGTTGAAGAAGACTCGTGAGAGTCCCTTGGACTGCAAGGAGATCCAAGCAGTCCATCCTAAAGGAGATCAGTCCTGGGTGTTCATTGGAAGGACTTGTACTGAAGCTGCAACTCCAATACTTTGGCCACCTGATGCGAAGAGCTGACTCATTTGAAAAGACCCTGATGCTGAGAAATATTGAGGGCAGGAGGAGAAGGGGACAACAGAAGATGAGATGATTGGATGGCATCACTGACTCAATAGACATGGGTTTGGACTCCGGGAGTTGCTGATGGACAGGGAGGTCTGGCATGCTGCGGTTCATGGGGTCACAAAGAGTTGGACATGACTGACTGAACTGAAGTGAACTGAACTGAAAGTGAATATTCCAGTGATCTAATTTTTTTTCAAGATTTTAAAACCAGTGATAACGCACTCAAAAGATGTTATTTATAAAGTCAGCAGAAAACTCTGAAGTGAACTACAGAGTTTTGTGTGTACAGTAAGACCTTCAATTACTATTCTATACATAAGCATCAAGTACTTACCAAGCATCAGGTAAAGCCTTTTTCATAAAGGAATGTATATTTAAGAATGTTTTGCTGAGAGCATTACAACAAAAGCATGAATAGTTTGATCAAAATCACAGAGCACTAAGTTAACTACTTGGAAAAAGGGAAAGTTTGGAGAATGGATATTTATTTACCTAATTCAGTTTCAACTTCCTTCTCCAGACTAAAAATAAAATGTGAAAATAACATCTAATAAACAGTGAACTATCAAGTGTGGCAAGTGATTCTAATTCTTTCTTTTTACTTGAATATAGTAGTTCATCACATTTTATGACTCTCCCCCCCCCCCAAAAAAAAAAAAAATGCTGAGTGCTTGTTCTCAGAGACAGAAATGACAACCCACTCCAGTATTCTTGCTTGGAGGATCCCGTGGATAGAGGAGCCTCCTGGGCTGCCATCTATGGGGTCACACAAAGTCAGACACGACTGAAGTGACTTAGCATGCATGCATGCATTGGAGAGGGAAATGGCAACCCATTCCACTATTCTTGCCTGGAGAATCCTGTGGAGAGAAGAGCCTGGGGGGCTGCCGTCTATGGGGTCGCACAGAGTCGGACACGACTGAAGCAACTTAGCCACAGCAGCAACAGCATGCTTGTTGGCCAAATATTTTTAACATAGCATGCATCTTCTTTCTTACATCCTGGTTTATTTGCTCACACTGAGTTGATGTTTTAATAGAATGAATTTTCAATAAATAATTTACCATAAAAAGCATAAACAATGCAATAATAAAAATAATCCTAGATTCGGTAAATATATATAATGTATAGAAAAAGTTTATTCCTCACAGAAAATGCTTAATATTATAAGAATTTGTAGGATGAAAAATATGACCTTAAAATAAAAGTTTAATCCTAATAACTATGCAATTTGAAAACTGAAGTCAACATAATTTCCTGTCTTTATGTTGGACAACACTCAGACTGGTCATGCTTTCCTATTTATATATCAAATAATATTGAGAATAAGCAAAATCACTTTTGCTACTTTACTCAGAAAATATTTGCTCCTGAAAGATAAGACTGAAATAGCTTACTTATCCAGACTAATTGGTTGCTTATCAAGAATTGCTTCAAAACATTTGCTCACTATGCCAACTAATGCAAAGCTATCATGCTATAATTACACAATCCTAACCAATTCTTTTTCTTGAAACACTTTCCTTAAAATCACTAAGGTCTGGCTCTGAAATTTTATAAATATCCTTCTTTGATGTTACCCTTATAGGAGACTATTAAGATTCTATCCAGATAATATTACCCTACTGCAGTAATGCAATAAGATTAATACAGTTAATTTCAGTCATTCAGTGGTGGATTTTCTTTTCTTTTCTTTTCTTTTTTTTTGGTAGTTGTAGAGTGGTGGTGTTTTTCTTTTGGTCTATCTGTCTTTCTTTGTGTCTGTCTGTCTTTATTTTTGTTGGACTTTTGAGACATTGCAGGTTGACAAACCTGGAGATTTCACTGATATTCAATACAAAGTCCTTGTTGCCATGGTTTAAATTTTTCAAGACAATTTTAAAAATGTGTGTCCATATAAAAATGTAGTTTAGTAGTTCTTTGGCTTCCTGTATTCTTTTGTATAAGGAGAGAGGAGGTGTATGGGAAAGGTTTTAATATATTTAAAGTAGTAATTATTGTGAGAAGCATCTCCAAAGAGAGCTTCCCTGGTTTGCTCAGTCGTAAAGAATCTGCCTGCACTGTGAAAGACCCAGGTTTGATCCCTGGATCAGGAAGATCCCCTGGAGAAGGGAATGACAACCCATGCCAGCATTCTTGCCTGCAGAGTTCCATGGACAGAGGAGCTTGGAGGTTTACGTTCCATGGGGTTGCAAAGAGTTGGACACAATTGAGCAACTAACTCTGAATGACAGATCCCCAAGGAGGGTTATAAAAAAGGGGTTACAGAACTGTTGTTACTACTGTTCTTCCAGCAATTTAGATAAACTTGAATGCCTTTAAAACTGATTCAAAAAGAAGAACTTTTTTGTCTTTTTTTTACTTCTCAGATTATGGATTTTATTAATAATTATTATTTATTTCCTTAATTCTATTGCATCACTAAAATGAAAATGGATATAGTTAAAAATCTTCTCCCTAAGTCTACTCTACAAGTTAACTTTCAGATATTGAAATAGTCATAGGGTTACTACATTGGAAGAATTCTTATCTATAAAAGGGTGGTTTCTAATTACCTTTCTATGGGCCAATTGACCTAACACAACACTGTATTTTGTTACAAAATATTTAACAGTTTGAAAAATTTCTTAAAACATTAAAAATCTTGGTTGTTTTAAATATTCTTCCTGTGCCTCAGCAGAGGTGGTAGGCAAGTGCTCTAACCCCTATAGCTCCATGAGGATTGACAGGCATGAAAAGTTCATACAAGGGATGCTCCTTGAATGTCAGATGTTGGTGGCCAGGTCAGAAACAACTGGAGAGACAATTCAAGAGACAAGCAGGTCAGGGCAAGATTAAACAATAAGGTTTATCTCCTATACAAGGCCAATCTTTTGAGAGTAGGGGCAATAGCTATCTTACACAATAAATAGAAAAAAACACAAAGAGTCAAACAAAGTGAAGAAACTGGGGAATATTTATTATGACAAAATATTATTTATGTCAAAATAAAAGAATGCCATAAAATCCCAGAAATGAAAATAAGTAATTAACCTGATAGAGGGTTAAAATTTATGGTCATAAAAAGGGTTGAACTTGGGAAAAGAATAGATGATCACGGAGATAACTTTATCAAAGAAATGGAAAATATAAAAATGCACAACAGAAGTCAAAGAGCTGAAGAATACAATAACTAAATTGAAGTATCCACTGGAGGAGTTCAGTAGCAAACCCGATGAAAAAACAAAGAATAGGTGGTTTGGAAGACAGGGCAGTTGAAATCATCCAAACAGAGCAGCAAAAAGAAAAAAAAAAAAAAATTAAAGTGATGATTGCTTAAGGGACCCTATTTGAAAATAAACAGAATAACCTTCACATATAAGTGTCTCAAACGAGAAGAGTGAGAGAAAGGGGCAAAAACTTATTTGAAGAAATAAATGGCTGAAAACTTTTCTGAACTGAGGAAGAAAACAGATATCCAGATCTAGGAAGCAAAGAGAGTTCTAACCAAGATGAAACCAAAGAAACTCACACCAAAACAGATTGTAATTAAAATGACAGAATTTGAAAACAAAGAGAGAATCTAAAGAGCAGTAAGAATAAAGCAATTTGTTAAATAAAAGGGATACCCCATAAGACTCTCAGAATATTTCTCATTAAAAACATCACAGGCCATAAAAGGATGGGTGCTAAAGCTGAAACTCCTGTACTTTGGCCACCTCATGCAAAGAGTTGACTCATTGGAAAATACTCGGATGCTGGGAGGGGTTGGGGGCAGGAGGAGAAGGGGATGGTAGAGGATGAGATGGCTGGATGACATCACTGACTAGATAGATGTGAGTCTGAGTGAACTCCGGGAGTTGGTGATGGACAGGGAGGCCTGGCGTGCTGCGATTTAGGGGGTCGCAAAGAGTCAGACACAACTGAGTGACTGAACTGAACTGAATGATATATTTTAAGTGCTGAAAGAAACAAATATATTGTAAGGGAAAATACTCTCCCTGGTAATGTAATAATTAAGAACTGAAGAAAAGATGAACAGCTTTCTAGTCAAACAAAAAATAAAACAATTCATCACCACTAAACTAATCTTATAAGCAATGTTAGAAAAATTTCTTTAACTTGAAAAGAAAATGCACCAATTTAAAATAAGAAAACATATAAAAGTAAAAATCTCATTGGTAAAAGCAAATATATGGTAAAAGTAGTGATCACTTATAAAGCTAGTATAAAGTTTAAGCCACAAAAAGTAGTTAAGAGAACTATAACCACAAGAATTAATTCAAGGGACACACACAAAAAGATGTAAAATTTTATAATGAAAACAAAATCTGTGTTTGTGGAGGGAGGAGCAAAAATGCTGAGTTTTAAAATGCATTCAAGCATAACTTGCCATCAACTGAAGATAGATTGTTATGTGAAAACCTCATGGGGACTATGAAGCAGACACTCATAGTGGATACACAAAAGATAAAGAGAAAAGAATAAAACTTATCCAAGAGTAAAACTACAGTATTTTTATCAAACTACAAGAGGAGATAGCAAAATAAAGTAACAGAGAAAATGCAAAATAGCCAGAAAACAATTAGCAAAGTAGCAATAAATTCAAACCTATCAACAATAATTTAAATGCAAATGGAATAAATTATTCGATCAAAAGACACAGAGTGGCTAAACATGTACAAAATAAGGCCCACGTATATGTTGCCTATGACCCTTACTTCACTTCAAATTAAGAAAAAACATGCACAGACTGAAAATGTTGAGTGGGGAAAAGATATTCATTGAAAATGAAAAAAAAAAAAAGTAGGGTACAAATACTTACATAAAACAAACAGATTTTAAAACAAAGACTGTAAGAAGAGACAAAGAAGGACACTACATAATGATAATGGCAATCAATTCAACAAAAAGAAGCATTTGGAAATATATATATATATACTCCCGAAGTATATATATATATATATACTTACCAAAGTATATAAAACAAATATTAGCAAACATAAAGGGAGATGGTGACAAAAACACAAAAATAAGTATATTAATACCCACTTGCATCAGTGAACAAATGATCCAGAAAGAAAGTCAAGAAGGAAACATCAGTCTTTAACCAGATGGACTAAATAGACATATATAGAGCATTCCATCCCAAAGCAGCACAATGAGCATCCTTCTCAACTGTACAAGGAATATTCTCCAAGATAGAATATATGCTTATTGCAAAGCAAGTATCAATAAATTTAAAGAGGTTGAAATATCAGTCATATTTTCTGACCACAATGGTATGAAACTAGAAATCAATTACAAGAAGAAAACTGTAAAAATGACAAATATGTGGAGCTTAAACAACATACACCTGAACAACCAATGAGTCACCAAAGAACAAAATTAAACATCCATTTATGATAAAAACTCTCCAGAAAGCAGGACTAGAAGGAACATAATTTAACATAATAAAAGCTATATATGACAAACCCACAGCAAACATTATCTTTAATGGTGAAAAATTGCAAGCATTTCCCCTAAAGTCAGGAACAGGACAAGGGTGCCCACTTTCACCACTGCTATTCAACATAGTTTTGGAAGTTTTGGGCACAGCAATCAGAGAAGAAAAAGAAAAAAAGGAATCCAAATTGGAAAAGAAGAAGTAAAACTCTCACTGTTTGCAGATGACATGATCCTCAGGATGAGGGACACATGTATGCCTGTGACAGANAAAGACAATCTCTTTAACAAGTGGTGCTGGGAAAACTGGTCAACCACTTGTAAAAGAATGAAACTAGAACACTTTCTAACACCATACACAAAAACAAACTCAAAATGGATTAAAGATCTAAATGTAAGACCAGAAACTATAAAACTACTGGAGGAGAACATAGGCAAAACACTCTCTGACATAAATCACAGTAGAATCCTCTATGACCCACCTCCCAGAATATTGGAAATAAAAGCAAAAATAAACAAATGGGACCTAATTAATATTAAAAGCTTCTGCACAACAAAGGAAACTATAAGCAAGGTGAAAAGACATCCTTCAGGATGGGAGAAAATAATAGCAAATGAAGCAGCTGATAAAGAATAAATCTCAAAAATATACAAGCAACCCCTTCAGCTTAATCCAAGAAAAATAAACGACCCAATCAAAAAATGGGCTGAAGAACTAAACAGACATTTCTCCAAAGAAGACATACAGATGGATAACAAACACATGAAAAGATGCTCAACATCACTCATTATCAGACAAATGCAAATCAAAACCACAATGAGGTTCCATCTCATGCCAGTCAGAATAGTTTCTATTCAAAAGTCTACAAGCAATAAATGCTGGAGAGGGTGTTGAGAAAAGGTAACCCTCTTAGACTGTTGGTGGGAATGCAAACTAGTACAGCCACTATGGAGAACAGTGGAGATTCCTTAAAAAACTGGAAATAGAACTGCCATACTACCCAGCAGTCCCACTGCTGGGCATACACACCAAGGAAACCAGAACTGAAAGAGATCCGTGTGCCCCAATGTTCATTGCAGTACTGTTTATAATAGCCAGAGCATGGAAGCAACCTAGATGTCTATCAACAGACAAATGGATAAGAAAGCTGTGATACATATACACAATGGAGTATTGCTTAACCATTAAATACAATACATTTGGATCAGTTCTAATGAGGTGGATGAAACTGGAGCCTATTATACAGAGTGAAGTAAGCCAGAAAGAAAAACACCAATACAGTATACTATACAGACAAATGGATAAGAAAGCTGTGATACATATACACAATGGAGTATTGCTTAACCATTAAATACAATACATTTGGATCAGTTCTAATGAGGTGGATGAAACTGGAGCCTATTATACAGAGTGAAGTAAGCCAGAAAGAAAAACACCAATACAGTATACTAACACATATATATGGAATTTAGAAAGATGGTAGCAATAACCCTGTATGTGAGACAGCAAAAGAGATACAGATGTATAGAACAGTCTTTTGGACTCTGTGGGAGAGGAAGAGGGTTGGATGATTTAGGAGAATGGCACTGAAACATGTATAATATCATATGTGAAACAAATTGCCAGTCCAGGTTCCATGCATGATACAGGATGCTTGGGGCTGGTGCACTGGGATGACCCAGAGGGATGGTATGGGGAGTGTTGTGGGATAGGGGTTCAAGATGGGGAACACATGTATACCCATGGTGGATTCATGTCGATGTATGGCAAAACCAATACAATATTGTAAAGTAATTAGCCTCCAATTAAAATAAATTTATATTAAAAAATAAAAATAAATAAATAAATTGTGATAAAACACACATACCAGAAAAAAATATCTTAAGAAACATGAAAATTAAAATACAACATAATAAAATCTATGAGAGTCAGCCAAAGCATTTCTAAGAGGGAACTTTACAGGCCTACATCAAGAAAGAAGAAAAATCTTAAATAAGAAATCTAGTATTACTCCAAAAGGAACTAGAAAAATATCAAAGCCCAGAGATAATAGAAAGAAGGTGATAGTAAAGATCAGAATGTAAATAAGTTGAGAAGATGTGTATAAGAGACAGAAGAAGGTGATAGTAAAGATCAGAATGTAAATAAGTGAAATGGAGACTATAAAGACAATAAAAAACATCAATGAAACTAAGATTAGTTCTTTGAAATATCAACAAAATTGACAAACCTTTATTTAGCTAGACTCACTAAAAAAAGAAGAGAGAGGATTGTAAATAAAATCAGAAATGGAAGAGGAGAAATTACAACTGGTAGTAAAGAAACATAAAGTAGTGTAAGAGACTACTATAAATAATTATACACCAACAAATTAGACAACCTAGAAGAAATAGATAAATTCATAGAAATAAAGAATCTTCTAAGACTGAATCATGAAGAAATTGAGAATCATTTTTCAGTAATCATTCAGTAATCATGATTACTAGTAAAGAGATTGAGTCAGTTCCTGACAAACAAAGCCCAGGACCAGAAGGCTTCAGTGGCAAATCCTACTAAACAAAATTTGATAACTATTCTGCTCAAAATTTTCCAAAAACTTGAAGAGACATAAATATTTGCAAACATATTTTGCAAGATCAGCATTACACCAACATTGAAACTAGACAGGGACACAGCAAAAAAGAGAAACTACAGGCTAATCTCACTGATAAACATAAATAAAAATTTCAACAAAATATTAACAAACCAAATTCAACAATATATTAAAAAGATCTTACACCATGATCAAGTGAGGCTTATCCCATAAATGCAAGGATGGTTTAATAACTGCAAATCAATCAATGTGATAGAACACATTAATAAAATGAAAGATAAAAATCAAATTGTTCTCAATAGAGGCAGGAAAAACATTTGATAAAATTCAACATTCATTTTTGATGAAAATCCTCAATGAAGACGGTATAGATGGAACATACATCAGCATAATATAGGTGATATATGACAAGCCCACAGCTAACATCATACACAAAAAGCTGAAAATTTCTTCATTAAGAAGCAAGACAAGGAAGCCCACACTCATCACTTTTATTCAACAAAGTATTGGAACACCTCCTCACAGCAATCATACAAGAGGAAAAAATAAAAGGACTCTAAATTGCAAAGGAAGAAGTAAAACTTCATCAAGGATGACTTGATACTCTACAGAAAACCCTAATGACTCCATTTTTTAAAAAATGTTAGAACTGATAAGTCAATTCAGTAAAGTTGCAGCATACAAAATCAATATACAAATATTGGTTGTGTTTTTTATTTATATTTGCACCAAAAGTAATAAAATACTTAGAATAAATTTAACAAAGGAAGTTAAATATCTGTACACTGAGTATCATAAAATACTGATAAAAGAAACTGAGGAAGACACAGATAAATGGAAAGATGCACTCTGTTCATGAATTTTGATAATTAAATTATAAACATACCCATATTACTCAAAGTAACTTACAGATTCAATATAATCTCTATCAAAGCTTCAATTACATTTTTCACAGAACTTGAACAATAATCCTGAAATTTTATGGACCCCAAGTAATTTTCAGAAAGAATAAGGTTGAAAGCATCATAACCTCAGATTTCAAACTGTATTACAAAGCTATAGCAATCCAAATAGTATGGTATGTACATTAAAATCAGACATATAAGTTAATGGAACAAAATAGACAGCCCAGAAAAAAATCCACACATATATTTCCAATTAACTCACAACAAAGGAGGCAAGAATACACAATGGGATAAGTATAGTCCTTTAATAAATGGTTGGGAAAACTGGACAGTTTAAATACATAAGAATAAACCTTGATCACCATCTTACACCATATACAAATTAACTCAAAATGGATAAAAGATTTGAATGTATGATGAGAAGTCATAACATAGGCAGTAAGCTTCTTGAAATTGCACTTTGTTTATGTATATATATGTATATATATATATATATATATACATGTATTTTGCATATATTTATATATAGTATTTGGATTTGAAACCAATTACAAAGGCAACAAAAGCAAAAATAAACAAATGGGACTAAATAAAACTAAAGAGTTCTTCACAGTGAGGAAATCTTTTAAAAAAATCTTAAAAACAAAAGAAAAGGCAACCTACTGAATGGGAGAATATATTTGCAAACCATATATTTGATAAAGGGTTAATACCCAAAATATATGAAAAACATACAAATTGATAACAGAAAAAAGGTAGCTGATTGAAACATGGGCAAGAGATCGGAACACATTTTGTTCAAAGAAGATATATACATGGCCAACAAGCACATGAAAAGATGCTCACCATCACTAATTATCAGGGAAATGCAAATCAATATCACGATGAGATATCACCTCATACTGCCAGAATGGTTATTATCTAAAGAACAAGAAACAACAAGTGTTGACAAAGATGTGGAGAAAAGGATACCACCGTGAACTGCTGATGGGAATGCTGAATGTGCAGCCACTTTGGAAAACAGTATGGAGGCTCCTCAAAGAATTAAGAATGGAACTACTGTATGATCTAACAATTTCACTTCAGAGTATATATCACAAGAAAATAAAAACACGAATTTGAAAGATATATGTATCTGTATGTTCACTATAGCTTTCATTCTAATAGGAAACAACCTACATGCCACCAATGGATGAATGGATAAAGATATGGTACAAAAAAAGTATGACTCAGCCATTAAAAAAAAAAAATGCTTGTCATTCATGACAACACGAGTGGACCTTGAGTGTATTATTCTAAGTGAATAAATCAGAGAGAGAGAGAGACAAATATGTATGATTTTACTTATATGTGGAACCTAAAAAACAAAACAAACATGCAAATGAACTCATATATACAGATAAACAGATTGGTGGTTGTCAGAGAAGCAGGGTTAGGTTAAGAGGTAGATGACATTGGTGAAAATAATCAATAGGTACAAGTTTCTGTTATAAAATAAATGTTATGGAGATAAACAGAATGGTGACTATAATCAATAATATGGGACTACATATTTGAAAGCTCTTCTCACTATGAAAAAAAATATGTATCTTTACATGGTGACAAATGATAATTAGACATGGAGGTAATCATTTCTCCATGTATACAAATATGAAGTCATTATGTTGTACACCTGTAACTAATGGATTGCTGTATGTCAATTCATACCTCAATTTTAAAGAGAGGTGAAAAAAAGAGACAAAAAAATGTTGGTGATCTTGCATACTAGATTTGCAGCCCCATTCATAAATAGTCAGCTAATATGTGGTAGGTATGTATTATTCAATATTCATTGGAAGGACTGGTGTTGAAGCTGAAACTCAATACTCTGGCCACCTGATGTGAAGAGCCAGCTCATTGGACATCAGTTTGAGCAAAACATCATTGACTCTATGGACATGAATGAGAAAACTCAGCAGATAGTGTAACCAGGAAGCCTGGCATGCTGCATTCCTTGGGGTCACAAAGTCGGACATGACTGAGTGGCTGAACAACAATATACTATGTCAGGCACAAATTTTACATAGAATTTAATTTTTATAATTTTGTGAAATTAATATCATAGTAACCTCAATTGACAGATTGGGAAACTAACACATAGAATAGGTCATGCAAGAAACTTGCCCAATCAAATTTCAGGATTAAACTGAGTAAACCTGACTGTGAAGTGAAGTGAAGTGAAGTCGCTCAGTCGTGTTCGACTCTTTGTGATCCCATGAACAGTAGCCCACCAGGCTCCTCCATCCATGGAATTTTCTAGGCAAGAGTACTGGAGTGGGTTGCCATTTCCTTCTCCAGGAGATCTTCCCAACCCAGGGATCGAACCCAGGTCTCCCGCACTGTGGGCAGACGCTTTACTGTCTGAGCCACCAGGGACTGTAGATTTCATCTTATAAATCACAAGTTATCTATAGTCTTGATTTATCTTTTAGATTCCACATGTAAGTATGACAGAAAAAAAAAAAAAAAAACACTTCATTGAATCTTACCTCTCCCTAACTGTCTATTCTTGAGGTAATGGGCTTAGAAAATAACGATATTTAATGCAATGATGGGCTTCCCTGGTGGCTCAGAGGGTAAAGTATCTGCCTACAATATGGGAGACCAGGTTTGTTCCCTGGGTGGGGAAGATCCCCTGGAGAAGGAAATGGCAATCCACTCCAGTACTCTTGCCTGGAAAATCCAATGGACTGAGAAGCCTGGTAGGCTACTGTCCATGGGGTCGCAAAGAGTCCAACACGACTGAGCGACTTCACTTTCACTTTCAATGCAATGATTGACAGACTTATTCACTGACGCTTTCACATGGTTCAATCCCTGGGCCGGGAAGATCCTCTGGAGAAGGAAATGGCAACCCATTCCAGTATTCTTACCTGGAGAATCCCATAGACAGAGAAGCCTGGTAGGCTGCAGTTCATGGGGTCACAAAGAGTCGGACACGACTTCACTTTCACTTTCACTTTCACATGGTACAGTGTTCTCTGTGTTCCTAGAATCTTCTAGTTTCCTGCATCTCAGATAACATCTGTTCCTGTTACTTTCTGTTTCCATCCTCTGCCCTCATATTTCTACATTTCTGAAATTGTATTCATTCAGTCCAACTGAGAATCCAAACACTGTAAAAGTGTTCCCCAAAACCACCCTCAGTCTGAGATTCACTATGCAAACTTTCAGAAATCAGAAAAACTATTATATTTGTGATTATGGTTTCTTAGAATGAAAGGGTACTGATTAAAATAAGCCCAAGAAAATGGCACATAGTATAGGGCTTCCCTGGTGGCTCAGGGGTTAATACGTCTGCCTGCAATGAGGAAAACCTAGGTTCGATCCCTGGGTCAGGAAGGTCCCCTGGAGAAGGAAATGGCAAGCCACTCCAGTATTCTTGCCTGGAGAATCCCATGGACGGAGGAGCCTGGTGGGCTACAGTCCGAGGTCACAAAGAGTCGGACATGTCTGAGCGACTTCACTTTCACTTTTATAGGGTCCAGGATAAGAAAAATGTTTGTTTCTATTTACTCTCTCCCAGTGGATTAATATGGATAGCACCATATTCTCTCAGCAGTGATGCTGACAGCATACTGTCATGAGCATATAATATTCCCAGGGCATATAATATTCCCAACCAGAGAAGTTTACCAAGTCTTGGTGTCCAGTGGGACTAGTCATTTAGGCATGGAGTGCTCACGTGGTTGATCTATTTACTCAATTGCCAGACTCTCCGGAGGTCAAACTAACACTGTGTGGCTCAAGGCCTTCACCATAAACCACAATTTTAGCATAAAGCTGGTTAACAGTCTGGCATAACTCAAATTCCCAGGTAAACAACAATTCTTAGCAGGCAGGATATCCCAGGGATTTAACAGTTATCTCCCAGAGGCTAGTCAAGGGCCAGACCCTTCTTTGGAATGTGCAAATTCTAACAACCCAAGACTGCTGAGTTAGTCCTTTGCTGCACAGATGTAATTTACTGCATGAGCCACCAACCCCTTTATCTTTACCTAAAACAAATTACTTCACTTCTGAAATCTCATAGCCCTTTATTTCTTATTGTATATGTGTGCCTTGATAAGCTAGAGCCATTATGTGTCACACTTGTGGAATCAGAGACAGTAACTTACTAATTGCAGAGATTTTGATTTTCTGAGTGAGTCTGTGGGCTGAGAAAAATTGCTATGGTTTAGATTATGAAAAGGAGGAAGTTGGAATGACTATGAGAGAAAGAAATAGATGTTAAGCCTTAACTGTGTAATTGAAGGGAGAAACATGGAGAGAGGATAAATGGCTGATTGGGATATTTAAGCTGTCTTGCTTCCCATGTAAATTTTAACAAAATTCATTTAAATTACAAGTCCTTGGAGAGGAAGAAGAAAGAGGTAAAGGAACATTCTGAGAAACATGGGATTCAGACAAAACTCTAACACAGCCAACCATGTTGATGCTACATATAATGGTTCAAGTAAACTCATGATGTTTCTTTGAACTGTTAATATTTGAGAGACAATCCCAGTGGCTCAGTGGTAAAGAATCTGCCTGCAGTGCAGGAGCTGCAGTAATTGCAGGTTCCATTCCTGGATCAGGAAGATCTCCTGGAGAAGGGCATGGCAACCCACTCCAGTATTCCTGCCTGGAGAATCCCCATGGACAGAGGAGCCTCATGGGCTACAGTTCATGGGATACCAAAGAGTTGGACATGACTGAGCAAAAACTCATACCTATCATGCTTTTTAGTATACAACTTAATAGCTTTCATCTTATAATTAGGATGTATCTGAAACTATCCTAAATGTTATATGCAGTGTATAATTTAATACTGTGAGATCAGAATTTTTACATAGTAAAAAACTGAGGCAACTTAATAAGTACTCAAAATCCCAAACTGGATTTAAACTTGTGATTTGCACAGTGTCAATAACTTTAAATACTAAATAATACTGAGCCTCATAGTATATCACTAGTTGCTAGGCTGTTACACTGAATTAATATTTTGTGTTTATTAAAAACCTGCTTAAAAGTTGATATTTAAATTAATTCCTATTTCAGGTCAGATCATAAAGGAAATTTAGATTTTCATATCAGAACATTTTCTTGTTAAAAGCAGAATATTGGGCTAGAATGGGTGACAGGTTTGACTTAGAATATATACTGTTTTTATTAAAATTTTAACTTCAGCTTCAACAAATAAAACATATTCACCCTCATATTGTCATCAATAAGAAGACATAGTAAGTAGTGAAAATTAAGTCATAATTTACTGTTCAGCACAAATAAGAGACCTTCAGCAAGACCATCATTTTCCTAAAAACTGACTGTCAATACTCACTGAGAAGTCATAATGAATAATTTGACTGTTTAATGCAGTGAGAGAACAGTTGGTGGTAAACTCTGAAACAGGAAATAGGTATACATTATCTTCTTCCTTTTATAGTTGTCACCCACTTAACTATTTCTGAGAAATAAAAGATCAGAGAAGAATATACCCACAGACAAAAGAAATCAATTCAAGAATGCAATGAAGCAAATAGAAAGAAAGCAAAACAATTGATAGGAACTAAAGCAGACTGTTTTGGTCTCCAGGACCAAAATAATCAAAAAGGAAATAGCTCAGCTGAGAACAGGAACCCCACAAGAGACTTAGCCAGAACTGCCTTTCAGTGTTTGAGTGTCCCATGTGGAGGTATGGGTCAACAGTGGTCTGCCACAGGGACAGGGACTTTGGATGCAGCAGACCTGGGAGGCACAGTACGTGGCATAAATCCTCTTGGAGGAGGTCGCCATTAACCCCACCAGGGAGCTACTGAGCAGAACACCCAAAAACTGGAGAACAATTATAACAAAGAAGTTCTTGCACTATTACTAAAATTCAAGGACCCACAAAAGAATTCCCAACCTGAGGATCTGGCAAAGGGACTGAGAACCCTTAGAGAATTTGACTTTGGAGGTCAGTCGGATTTGATTACAGGACATCCATAGGACTGGGGAAACAGACTCTTGGAGGGCACAAACTTTGTGCATACCAGGACCCAAGAGAATGGAACACTGATCCCCACAAGATATTGACCCAGACTTGCCTGTGAGTGTCCAGGAATCTCTGGCATAGGTGTGGGTTGACAGTGCCTACCACAGGGTCAGGGGCACTGAATACACCTGTGCTGGCATTCCCACTATTACCCTTACCATAGTTTGGCCTCAGGACAAACAACAGGGAGGGAACAGTCCCACCCATCAACAGAAAACTGGATTAAAGATTTACTGAGCTTGGTCTTGTAAATCAGAACAATACCCAGATTCACTCACAAGTTCCTCCTACCAGGAAGTTTTCACAAGCCTCTGGTTCTTATCCATCAGTTCAGTTCAGTTCAGTCACTCAGTCATGTCTGACTTTTGACCCCATGAACTGCAGCCTGCCAGGCCTCCCTGACCATCACCAACTCCTGGAACTCACTCAAATTCATGTCCATTGAGTCAGTAATGCCATCCAACCATCTCACCTCTGTCGACCCCTTCCCCTTCCACCTTCAATCTCTCCCAGCATCAGGGTCTTTTCAAATGAGTCTGTTCTCATCAGGTAGCCAAAGTATTGGAGTTTCAGCTTTAGCATTAGTCTTTTCAATGAATATTTAGGACTGATTTCCTTTGGATGTCTTTGCAGCCCAAAGGATTTCTCAAGAGTCTTGTCCAACACCACAATTCAAAAGCATCAATTCTTTGGTGCTCAGATTTCTTTATAGTCCAACTCTCAAACCCACACATGACTACTGGTAAAACATAGTTGGAGTAGATGGACCTTTGATGGCAAAAGTAATGGCTGCTTTTTAATATGCTGTCTAGGTTGGTCATAGCTTTTCCTCCAAGGAGCAACCGTCTTTTAATTTCATGGCTGCAGTCACCATCTGCAGGGATTTTTGAGCCCACAAAATAAAGTCTGTCACTGTTTCCACTGTTTCCCCATCTATTTGCCATGAAATGATGGGACCAAATGCCATGATCTTAGTTTTCTGAATGTTGTGTTTTAAGCCAACTATTTCACTATTTTTTTTCAGTTTCTTCAACAGGCTCTTTAGTTCTTCTTCACTTTCTGACATAAAGGTGGTGTCATCTGCCTATCTGAGGTTGTTATTTCTCCTGGCAATCTTGATTCCAGCTTGTGCCACATTGGTTTGGCATTTCTTATGATGTACTCTGCTTACAAATTAAAGAAGCAGGGTGACAATATAAAGCCTGGACATACTACTTTCTCAATTTGGAACCAGTCTGTTGTTCCATGTACAGTTCTAAAAATTGTTTCTTGACCTGCATACAGATTTCTCAAGAGGCAAGTCAGGTGATCTGGTATTCCATTCTCTTTCAGAATTTTCCACAGTTTGTAGTAATCCACATAGTCAAAAGCTTTGGTGGAATCAATAAAGCAGAAGTAGATGTTTTTAAGGAATTCTCTTTTTTTTTTTTTAATTTTATTTTTACTTTTTTTTTTACTTTATAATACCGTATTGGTTCTGCCATACATTGACATGAATCCACCATGGGCGTACATTAGCCCCCAATCCCGAATCCCCCTCCCACCTCCCACCCCACATCATCTCTCTGGCTCATCCCTGTGCACCAGCTCCAAGCACCCCGCATCCTGCATCGAACATAGGCTTGTGCTTCGTTCTTACATGTTAGTTTACATGTTTCAATGCCATTCTCCCAAATCATCCCACCCTCTTCCTCTCCCATAGAGTCCAAAAGTCCTTTCTATACATTTGTGTCTCTTTTGCTGTCTCACATACAGGGTCATCACTGCCATCTTTCTATATTCCATATATATGTGTCAGTATACTGTATTGGTGTTTTTCTTTCTGGCTTACTTCACTCTGTATAATAGGTTCCAATTTCATCCATCTCATTAGAACTGATTCAAATGAATTCTTTTTAATGGCTGAGTAATACTCCATTGTGTATATGTACCACAGCTTTCTTATCCATTCATCGGCTGATGGACATCTAGGTTGTTTCCATGTTCTGGCTATTATAAACAGTGCTGCGATGAACATTGGGGTACATGTGTCTCTTTCGATTCTGGTTTCCTCGGTGTGTATGCCCAGCAGTGGGATTGCTGGGTCATAAGGCAGATCTATTTGCAGTTTTTTAAGGAATCTCCACACAGTTCTCCATAGTGGCTGTACTAGTTTGCATTCCCACCAGCAGTGTAAGAGGGTTCCCTTTTCTCCACACCCTCTCCAGCATTTATTGCTTGTAGACTTTTGGATCGCAGCCATTCTGACTGGTGTGAAATGGTACCTCATTGTGGTCTTGATTTGCATTTCCCTGATAATGAGTGATGTTGAGCATCTTTTCATGTGTTTGTTAGCCATCCGTATGTCTTCTTTGGAAAAATGTCTGTTTAGTTCTTTGGCCCATTTTTTGATTGGGTCATTTATTTTTCTGGAGTTGAGCTGCATAAGTTGCTTGTATATTTTTGAGATTAGTTGTTTGTCAGTTGCTTCATTTGCTATTGTTTTCTCCCATTCAGAAGGCTGTCTTTTTACTTTGCTTATAGTTTCCTTTGTTGTGCAGAAGCTTTTAATTTTAATTAGATCCCATTTGTTTATTTTTGCTTTTATTTCCTGTATTCTGGGAGGTGGATCATAGAGGATCCTGCTTTGATTTATGTCGGAAAGTGTTTTGCCTATGTTCTCCTCTAGTAGTTTTATAGTTTCTGGTCTTACGTTTAGATCTTTAATCCATTTTGAGTTTATTTTTGTGTGTGGTGTTAGAGAGTGATCTAGTTTCATTCTTCTACAAGTGGTTGACCAGTTTTCCCAGCACCACTTGTTAAAGAGATTGTCTTTACTCCATTGTATATTTTTGCCTCCTTTGTCGAAGATAAGGTGTCCATATGTGTGTGGATTTATCTCTGGGCTTTCTATTTTGTTCCATTGATCTATATTTCTGTCTTTGTGCCAGTACCATACTGTCTTGATGACTGTGGCCTTGTAGTAGAGCCTGAAGTCCGGCAAGTTGATTCCTCCAGTTCCATTCTTCTTTCTCAAGATTGCTTTGGCTATTCGAGGTTTTTTGTATTTCCATACAAATCTTGAAATTATTTGTTCTAGTTCTGTGAAAAATACCGCTGGTAGCTTGATAGGGATTGCATTGAATCTGTAGATTGCTTTGGGTAGTATACTCATTTTCACTATATTGATTCTTCCAATCCATGAGCATGGTATATTTCTCCATCTATTAGTGTCCTCTTTGATTTCTTTCATCAGTGTTTTATAGTTTTCCATATATAGGTCTTTAGTTTCTTTAGGTAGATATATACCTAAGTATTTTATTCTTTTCGTTGCAATGGTGAATGGAATTGTTTCCTTAATTTCTTTTTCTACTTTCTCATTATTAGTGTATAGGAATGCCAGGGATTTCTGTGTGTTGATTTTATATCCTGCAACTTTACTATATTCATTGATTAGCTCTAATAATTTTCTGGTGGAGTCTTTAGGATTTTCTATGTAGAGGATCATGTCATCTGCAAACAGTGAGAGTTTTACTTCTTCTTTTCCAATTTGGATTCCTTTTATTTCTTTTTCTGCCCTGATTGCTGTGGCCAAAACTTCCAGAACTATGTTGAATAGTAGCGGTGAAAGTGGGCACCCTTGTCTTGTTCCTGACTTTAGGGGAAATGCTTTCAGTTTTTCACCATTGAGGATAATGTTTGCTGTGGGTTTGTCATATATAGCTTTTATTATGTTGAGGTATGTTCCTTCTATTCCTACTTTCTGGAGAGTTTTTATCATAAATGGATGTTGAATTTTGTCAAAGGCCTTCTCTGCATCTATTGAGATAATCATATGGCTTTTATTTTTCAATTTGTTAATGTGGTGAATTACATTGATTGATTTGCGGATATTGAAGAATCCTTGCATCCCTGGGATAAAGCCCACTTGGTCATGGTGTATGATCTTTTTAATGTGTTGTTGGATTCTGATTGCTAGAATTTTGTTAAGGATTTTTGCATCTATGTTCATCAGTGATATTGGCCTGTAGTTTTCTTTTTTGGTGACATCTTTGTCAGGTTTTGGTATTAGGGTGATGGTGGCCTCATAGAATGAGTTTGGAAGTTTACCTTCCTCTGCAATTTTCTGGAAGAGTCTCAGTAGGATAGGTGTTAGCTCTTCTCGAAATTTTTGGTAGAATTCAGCTGTGAAGCCGTCTGGACCTGGGCTTTTGTTTGCTGGAAGATTTCTGATTACAGTTTCAATTTCCGTGCTTGTGATGGGTCTGTTAAGATTTTCTATTTCTTCCTGGTTCAGTTTTGGAAGTTTGTATTTTTCTAAAAATTTGTCCATTTCTTCCACGTTGTCCAATTTATTGGCATATAATTGCTGATAGTAGTCTCTTATGATCCTTTGTATTTCTGTGTTGTCTGTTGTAATCTCTCCATTTTCATTTCTAATTTTATTGATTTGATTTTTCTCTCTTTGTTTCTTGATGAGTCTGGCTAATGGTTTGTCAATTTTATTTATTTTTTCAAAGAACCAGCTTTTGGCTTTGTTGATTTTTGCTATAGTCTCTTTTGTTTCTTTTGCATTTATTTCTGCCCTAATTTTTAAGATTTCTTTCCTTCTATTAGCTCTGGGGTTCTCCATTTCTTCCTTTTCTAGTTGCTTTAGGTGTAGAGTTAGGTTATTTATTTGACTTTTTTCTTGCTTCTTGAGGTGTGCCTGTATTGCTATGAACTTTCCTCTTAGCACTGCTTTTATAGTGTCCCATAGGTTTTGGGTTGTTGTGTTTTCATTTTCATTCGTTTCTATACATATTTTGATTTCTTTTTTGATTTCTTCTGTGATTTGTTGGTTATTCAGAAGTGTGTTGTTCAGCCTCCATATGTTGGAATTTTTAATAGTTTTTCTCTTGTAATTGAGATCTAATCTTAATGCATTATGGTCAGAAAAGATGCTTGGAATGATTTCGATTTTTTTGAATTTATCAAGGTTAGATTTATGGCCCAGGATGTGATCTATCCTGGAGAAGGTTCCGTGAGCACTTGAGAAAAAGGTGAAATTCATTGTTTTGGGGTGAAATGTCCTATAGATATCAATTAGGTCTAATTGTTCTATTGTATTATTTAAAGTTTGGGTTTCTTTGTTAATTTTCTGTTTAGTTGATCTGTCCATAGATGTAAGTGGGGTATTAAAGTCTCCCACTATTATTGTGTTATTGTTAATATCTCCTTTCATACTTGTTAGCATTTGTCTTACATATTGCGGTGCTCCTATGTTGGGTGCATATATATTTATAATTGTTATGTCTTCTTCTTGGATTGATCCTTTGATCATTATGTAGTGGCCTTCTTTGTCTCTTTTCACAGCCTTTGTTTTAAAGTCTATTTTATCGGATATGAGTATGGCTACTCCTGCTTTCTTTTGGTCTCTATTTGCATGGAATATCTTTTTCCAGCCCTTCACTTTCAGTCTGTATGTGTCCCTTGTTAAGGAATTCTCTTACATTTCTGATGATCCAATGGATGTTAACAATTTGATCTCTGGTTCCTCTGCCTTTTCTATATCCAGCTTGAATATCTGGAAACTCGTGGTTCACATATTATTGAAGCCTGGCTAGGAGAATTTTGAGCATTGCTTTGCTAGCATGTGAGATGAGTGCAGTTGCATGGTAGTTTGAACATTCTTTGGCATTGCCCTTTTTGGGATTGGAATGAAAACTTTCCAGTCCCATTGCCACTGCTGAGTTCCAAATTTGATGGCATATTGAGTGCAGCATTTACATGGCATCATCTTTTAGGAATTAAAATACCTCAACTGGAATTTCATCGTCTCCACTGGCTTTGTTCCTAGTGATGTTTCATAAGGCCCACTTGACTTCACATTCCAGGATGTCTGGCTCTAGGTGAGGGATCACATCATGATGGTTATCTGGGTCATAAAGATTTTTTTTTTATAGTTCTTCTGTGTATTCTTGCCACTTCTTTTAATATCTTCTGCTTCTGTGAGTTCCATATCATTTCTGTTCTTTATTGTGCCCAATTTGCATGAAATGTTCCCTTGGTATCTATAATTTTTTTGAAGAGATTTCTAGTCTTTCCCATTCTATTATTTTCTTCTATTTCTTTACATTGATCACTGAAGAAAGCTTTCTTACCTCCCCTTGCTATACTCTGGAACTCTGCATTCGAATGGGTATACCTGTCCTTTTCTCCTTTGGCTTTCACTTCTCTTCTTTTCTCAGCTATTTGTAAGCCCCCCACAGGCCTTTTTGCATTTCTTTTTCTTTGGGATGGTCTTGATCACTGCCTCTTGTACAATGTCTCAAACTTCTGTCCATAGTTCTTCAATCACTCTATCATATCTAATCCTGGGACTCTATTTGTCACTTCCATTGTATAATCGTAAGGGATTCGATTTAGGTCATACATTAATGGTCTAGTGGTTTTCCTTACTTTCTTTAATTTAAGTCTGAATTTGTCAATAAGGAGTTCATGATTTGAGCCACAGTCAGCTCCTGGTCTTGTTTTTGCTGACTGTATAGAGCTTCTCCATCTTTGGTTGCAAAGAGTATAATCAATCTGATTTCGGTGTCGACTATCTGGTGATGTCCATGTGTAGAGTCTTCTCTTGTGTTGTTGGAAGAGGGTGTTTGCTATGGCCAGTCAGCTTTCTTGGCAAAACTCTGTTAGCCTTTACCCTGCTTTGTTTTGTACTCCAAGGCCAAATTTGCCTGTTACTCCAGGTATCTCTTGACTTCCTACTTTTGCATTCTAGTCCCCTATAATGAAAAGGATATTTTTTTGGGGTGTTAGTTCTAGAAGATATTGTAGTTCTTGATAGAACCATTCAACTTCAGCTTCTTCAGCATTACTGTTCATAGCATAAACTAGGATTACTGTGATATTGAATGGTTTGCCTTGGAAACAGAGATCATTCTGTCGTTTTTGAGATTGCATTCAAGTACTTGAACTCTTTTGTTCATTATGATGGCTACTCCATTTCATCTAATGGATTCTTGCCCACAGTAGTAGATATATTGGTCATCTGATTTAAATTCACCCATTCTAGTTCATTTTAGTTCACTGATTTCTAAAATGTTGACGTCCACTCCTGCCATCTCCTTTTTCACCACTTCCAATTTGCCTTGATTCATGGACACAACATTCCAGGTTCCTATGCAATATTGCTCTTTACAGTATCAGACTTTACTTCTGTCATCAGTGACATCCACAACTGGGTGTTATTTTTTTTTTGGCTCTGTCTCTTCATTCTTTTTGGAGTTATCTGTGCACTGATCTTCAGTATTATATTGGGCACCTACCAACCTGGGGAGATAAACTTTCAGAGTCCTATCTTTTTGCCTTTTCATCCTCAAGGCAAGAATACTGAAGTAGTTTTCTATTCCCTTCTTTAGTGGACCACGTTTTGTCACAACACTCCACTATAACCTGTCTGTCTTGGATAGCCCTACAGGGCATGGCTTGTATTTTGATTGAGTTAAATGATGCTGTGGTCCATGTGATCAGTTTGGATAGGTATCTGTGATTGTGGTTTTCATTCTGTCTGCCCTTTGATATATAAGGATAAGAGGCTTATGGAAGTTTACTGATGGGAAGGACTGATTGAGGAGGAAACTGGGTCCTCTTCTGATCGGTGGGGCCATGCTTAGTAAATCTTTAATCCAATTTCTGTTTATGGGTGGTATTGTGTTCCTTCCCTGTTGTTTGACCTGAGGCCAAACTATCTTGGAAGTAATGAAGATAATGGACCCTCTTCAAAAGGTCCTGTGCATGCACTGCTGCACTCAGTGCCCCAAACCTGCAGCATGCCACCATTGACCTACACCTCTGTCAGAGACTCCTGGACACTCACAGACAAGTCTAAGTCAGTCTCTTGTGGGGTCATTGCTCCTTTCTCCTGGGTCCTGTTGCACACAAGGTTCTATTTGTGGCCTCCAAGAGTCTGTTTCCCATTCTGGTGGCTCTATGCTGGGGTTAATTGTGACCTCCTCCAAGAAGGCTTATGCCATACCCAGGTCTGCTGTACCCAGAGCCCCTGCCCCTGTGGCAGGCCACTGCTGACCCATACTTTCACAGGAGACACTCAAACACAGTTCTGGCTCAGACTCTGTGAGGTCTCTGGGTCCTGGTACACACAAGGTTTGCTTGAACCCTCTGAGCATCTCTGCTGGGTAAAGGGTTTGATTCTAAATGTGATTTTACCTCTCCTACCATCTTGCTTGGGTTTCTGCTTTGCCCTTGGACGTGGCATATCTATTTTTGGTGAGATCCAACATTCTCCAGTTGACAGTTGTTCAGCAGTGAGTTATAGTTTTGGAGTTCTTGCAGAAGATGAGCACACGTCCTTCTACTCCACCATCTGAGGGCAAACAAAATGAAAACAACAAGCACAGAAAACTAACTATTTACATGGATCACAACCTTGTCTAACTCAATGAAACTGTGAGCCACTCCAGGTAGGACACCCAAGACAGACGGGTCACGGTGGATAGATCTGACAAAACATGTTACACTGGAGAAGGGAATGGCAAGCCACTTCAATGTTCTTGCCTTGAACAGTTTTAAAAGGCAAAAATATATGACACTGAAAGATGAACTCTCCAGGTCGGTAAGTGCCTAATATGCTACTGGAGAAGAGTGGAGAGATAACTCTAGAAAAAAATGAAGAGATGGAACCAAATCAAAGACAATGCCCAGTTGTGGATGTAACTGGTGATGTAAGTCCAATGCTTTAAAGAACAATATTACATAGGAACCAAGAATATTAGGTCCATCAGTTCAGTTTAGTTGCTCAGTCGTGTCAGACTCTTTGCAACCCCATGGACTGTAGCATGACAGGCTTCACTGTCTGTCACCAACTCCTGTAGCTTGCTCAAGCTCATCTCCATCGAGTCGATGATGCCATCCAATGTCTCATCCTCTGTCCTCCCATTCTCCTCCTGCCTTCAGTCTTTCCCAGCCTCAGGGTCTTTTCCAATGAATCCATTCTTTGCATCAGGTGAACAAAGTATTGGAGCTTCAGCTTCAGCATCAGTCCTTCCAATGAATATTCAGGACTGAAAAGATGGGGAAAAAATGAAAACAGTGAGAGACTTTATTTTCTTGGGCTCCAAAATCACTGCAGATGGTGACTGCAGCCATGAACTTACAAGACGTTTGTTCCTTGGAAGAAAAGCTATGACTAACCTAGACAGCATATTAAAAAGCAGAGACATTACTTTGCCAACAAAGGTCTGTATAGTCAAAGATATGGTTTTTCTAGTAGTCATGTAGGAATGTGAGAGTTGGAACATAAAGAAAGCTGAGTCCGCAAGAATTGATGCTTTTGAACTGTGGTGTTGAAGAAGACTCTTGAGAGTCCCTTGAACTGCAAAGAGACCAAATTAATTAGATCCATGAGTCAAGGTAAATTGGAAGTGGTCATACAGGAGAGAACAAGGGTGAACATTGACAGTTTAGGAATCAGTGAACTAAAATGGACTGGAATGGGCAAATTTAATTCAAATGACTATTATATCTACTACTGTGGGCAAGAATCCCTTAGAAGAAACAGAGTAGCCCTCGTAGTTAACAAAAGAGTCCAANCAAATTAATTAGATCCATGAGTCAAGGTAAATTGGAAGTGGTCATACAGGAGAGAACAAGGGTGAACATTGACAGTTTAGGAATCAGTGAACTAAAATGGACTGGAATGGGCAAATTTAATTCAAATGACTATTATATCTACTACTGTGGGCAAGAATCCCTTAGAAGAAACAGAGTAGCCCTCATAGTTAACAAAAGAGTCCAAAATGGCAATACCTGGGTGCAATCTCAAAAATAACAGAATGAACTCTGTTCATTTCCAAGGCAAACCATTCAATATCACAATAATACAACTCTATACCCCAACCGCTAATGCTGAAGAAGCTGAAGTTGAACTTTTTTATGATGATCTACAAGTCTTTTAGAACTAGCACCCAAAAAGATGTTCTTTTCATCATAGGTGACTGGAATGCAAAAGTAGGAAGCCAAGAGATACCTGGAATAACAGGCAAGATTGGCCTTGGAGTACAAATTGAAGCAGTGCAAAGGCTAACAGAGTATTGCCAAGAGAAGGCACTGGTTGTAGCAAACACCCACATCCAACAATACAAGAGACAACTCCACACATGGACATCAACTCCACACATGGTCAATACTGAAATCAGATTGATTATATTTTTTGTAGCCAAAGATGGAGAAGCTCTATACAGTAAGCAAAAACAAGACTGGACCTGACTGGGCTCAGTTCATGAACTCCTTACTGCAAATTTGAGACTTATATTGAAGCAAGCAGGGAAAACCATTAGACAATTCAGGTATGACCTGAATCAAATCTCTTAGAATTACACAGTGGAAATAACAAATACATTCAAAGGATTAGATCTGATAGACAGAGTGCCTGAAGAACAATGGACAGAGGTTCATGACATTGTACAGGAGGCAGTGATCAAGACCATCCCCAAGAAAAAGAAATGCAAAAAGGCAAAATGGTTGTCTGAGGAAGCCTTACAAATAGCTGAGAAAAGAAGAGAAGCAAAAGGCAATGAGAAAAGGAAAGATATATTCATCTGGATGCAGAGTTCCAATGAATAGAAAGAAGAGATAAAAAAAGCCTTCCTCAATGATCAATGTAAAGAAATCAAGGAAAATAATAGAAAAGGAAAGACTAGAGATCTCTTTAAGAAAATTAGAGATACCAAGGGAACATTTCATGCAAAGATTGGCACAATAAAGAATAGAAACAATGTAGACCTAATAGAAGCAGAAGATATTGAGAAGAGGTGTCACATAAGAGCTATACAGAAAAGATCTTCATGACCCAGACAACTACGATAGTGTGATCACTCACCTGAAGCCAAACATCCTGGAATGGGAAGTCAAGTGTGCCTTAGAAAGCTTCACTACGAACAAAGCTAGTGAAGGTGATGGAATTCCAGTTTAGTTATTTCAAAACCTAAAAGATGATGATGGGCAAATGCTGCATTCAATATGCCATCAGATTTGGAAAACTCATCAGTGGCCACAAGACAGAAAAAAGGTCAGTTTTCATTCCAGTCCCAAAGAAGGACAATGCAAAAGAATGTTCAAACTATTGCATAATTGCACTCATCTCACACACTAGCAAAGTAATGCTCAAAATTTTCCAAGCAAGGCCTCAACAGTACATGAACTGAGAATTTCCAGATGTTCAAGCTGGATTTAGAAAAGGCAGAGGAACCAAAGATCAAATTGCCAAAATCTGTTGGATCATCGATAAAGTAAGAGAGTTNCAAACTATTGCATAATTGCACTCATCTCACACACTAGCAAAGTAATGCTCAAAATTTTCCAAGCAAGGCCTCAACAGTACATGAACTGAGAATTTCCAGATGTTCAAGCTGGATTTAGAAAAGGCAGAGGAACCAAAGATCAAATTGCCAAAATCTGTTGGATCATCGAAAAAGTAAGAGAGTTCCAGAAAAACATCTACTTCTACTTTACTGACTATGCCAAAGCCTTTAAGTATGTGGATCACAACAAACTCTGGACAATTCTTAAAGAGAAGGGAATACCAGACCACCTGACCTGCCTCGTGAGAAATCTGTATGCAGGTCAATAAGGAACAGTTAGAACAGGACATGGAACAACAGATTGGTTTCAAACTGGACAAGGAGTATGTCAAAGCTGTAGACTGTCACCTTGTTTATTTAGTTTATATGTAAAGTACATCATGTGAAATGCTGGGCTGGATGAAGCAAAAGCTGGAATTAAGATTGCTGGGAGAAATATCAATAACATCATATATGCAGATGACACCATCCTTATGTAGAAAGTAAAGAAGAACTAAAGAGCCTCTTGATGAAAGTGAAAGAGGAGAGTGAAAAAGAACTCAACATTCAAAAAAAGAAGATCATGGTATCCAGGCCTATCACGTCATAGCCAATAGATGAGGAAACAATGGAAACAGTGACAGGCCTCACCTTCTTAGGCTCCAAAATCATTGCAGACCATGACTGTAGCCACAAAATTAAAAGACTCTTAATCCTTGGAAGAAAAGCTATGATAAACCTAGAGAGCATATTAAGAAGCAAAGACATCACTTTGCTGACAAAATTTGTCTATTCAAAGCTATGTTTTTTCCAGTAATTATATAGGTATGTTAGATTTGGACCATAAAGAAAGCTGAGAGCTGAAGATTTGATGCTTTTGAACTGTGGTGCTGGAGAAGACTATTGAGAGCCCCTTGCACAGCAAGATGATCAAATCAGTCAGTAGTAATAGATATCAACCCTGAATATTCATTGGAAAGACTGATGCTGAAGCTGAGGCTCCAATACTTTGGCCACCTGTTGGGAAGAACTGACTCATTTGGAAAGACCCTAATATTGGGAAAGATTGAGGGAGAGGAGAAGGGGGCAACAGAAGATGGGATGGTTGGATGGCATCATTAGCTCAGTAGACATTAATGTGAGCACTCTGGGAGATAGTGAAGTACAGGGAAGCCTGACGTGCTGCAGTCCATATTGTCACAGAGTCACCCATTACTGAGTAACTGAGCAAGAACACAAGATTTAAGTATGTGAAGAAAACAATTTATTACTAAATCTCAAAATCTTAGAATATTGAACTCAAAGATAACTAAAACTAATCCATTTCAGGCTCTTATGGTAGATCTCAGTCTTCTGGTCAAATGTTTTCTCACGCTTCCACCTTTATTAATGATTTTATTCCAATAAATTATTTTTGTTTTATGGTTTGATGTAACTATCCATATAATGGAAATATGTCTGATGTGTTCAGAGACAAGGCTAACTTTAGAGAATTATTTCTATGTCATATAGAAAAAGAGCTCATAAGAGATACTATGACTTATTGACTAGGCATTATATTATTGCTCTGCTTCCTAAAAATGAGACTTTTCAGCTAAGCACTGGCCTGTACAAAATTTAAACTATTGAGAGTGTACGAATAGACCTGGAGATTTGGAGAGAATGCCAAATTATCTGCCTTAACTCTAAGCATCTGCCAGTAAAAATAGAAATGTATGACAATTCTCTATTTACAGAGATCCTTACTTTATTGGAGAGAATAGAGCAAGTTAAAGAGTTCATGATCTGAGCCACAGTCAGCTCCCGGGCTTGCTTTTGCTGACTATATAGAGCTTCTCCATCTTTGGCTGCAAAGAATATAATCAATCTGATTTTGGTGTTGACCATCTGGTGATGTCCATGTAGAATCTTCTCTTGTGTTGTTGGAAGAGGGTGTTTGCTATGACCAGTGTGTTCTCTTGGCAAAACTCTATTAACCTTTGCCCTGCTTCTCCAACG
>SJYT01026494.1:8360-20347 GCA_006410635.1 Cephalophus harveyi | reverse complement strand
TCTAGTCAAGGCTATGGTTTTTCCTGTGGTCATGTATGGATGTGAGAGTTGGACTGTGAAGAAGGCTGAGCGCCGAAGAATTGATGCTTTTGAAATGTGGTGTTGGAGAAGACTCTTGAGAGTCCCTTGGACTGCAAGGAGATCCAACTAGTCCATTCTGAAGATCAGCCCTGGGATTTCTTTGGAAGGAATGATGCAGCTGAAACTCCAGTACTTTGGCCACCTCATGCGAAGAGTTGACTCATTGGAAAAGACTCTGATGTTGGGGGGGATTGGGGGCAGGAGGAGAAGGGGACAACCGAGGATGAGATGGCTGGATGGCATCACGGACTCGATGGACGTGAGTCTGAGTGACCTCTGGGAGATGGTGATGGACAGGGAGGCCTGGTGTGCTGTGATTCATGGGGTCACAAAGAGTCGGACACGACTGAGCAACTGAACTGAACTGAAAAGTTGACGTTATGCCAATCTAGAGGGGTTTTTAAAAATTACTAAATATACATACAAAGAAGCACATGAATATTTATGTAATTGAAAAAATAATAATTCAAGCATCCATCCTTATACCTGCCATCCAGGTCAATAGAAATTTATAGTGCCTTTCAAGGCCCTCCTCGAGGTGACAGTCATTATGCAGAATTTTGTGATAATCACTCCTTGCATTTATTTAGTTTTATCACCAATGAATGTATATTAATATAATATAACATTACTATTAATACAGTGTTTTATTTTTACCTGTTTTTTATATTAACATATGCCATTTTTATATTCCAGGATTTTCTTTTGCTCACTTTTACATCTTTATATGTTTTAAAATTTGTTCATGTTGTTGTGTACAGCTTTACTTCATCCTGTTTTTTCTGCTCTCTGAATGCAGTATGTTGACTTGAATATGGACAGTTGAATTGTCTTCGTATTTCCTTTATTATAAGACTGCTGCTCTGATCAGTCTTAAGTCTGTTGGTGTTTATGTGTGAAGAGCTTCTCTCTGAGGAGGATTCTCTAGGAGGATTATATATTAAAACCCCAATTTTTCCATATGCTGAGGATTTTTTATTGAAGGTTAAATGAGGTATTAAATGCTTAGTATAGTTTCTACCACACAGTATACTTTAAATAGTAGTTATCACTCATTCTTCTAAACTAATGTGGACTGTTGGTGAGATTTATGCATGTGAATTTTTGGAAGTAATTTCAGAGGCTTCTCTTTCCCCAACATGTTTTAATGAACAACTTTTTTTTTAAGACTTAATTTTTTAAAGAACAGTTTTAGGTTCACAGCAAAATAGAGAGGAGGATACAGAGATTTCCCATTTATTCTCTACCCCTGCCCATTCGAAGCTTCCCCTATTATAAACATCACATATTAGAATGGTATATTTGTAGGTTACCAAGGTTGAACCTACACTGCCACATCATAATCACCTAGAGTCCATAGTTTATCTTAGGATTTGTTGGTGGTGTTGCATTTTCTGTTGGTTTTTACAAATGTGCAATGACAGGTATCCATCATTAAGATAGCATACACAGTATTTTCACTTCCCTGAAAATCCTCTGTGCTCCGCTTTTTCATCCCTCCCCACAACTACCCTTCAGCAACTACTGATGTTTTTACCGTTTCCACAGTTTTGCCTATTTTAGAATGTCACATAGTTGGAATGATACAGCATGTAGCCTTTTCAGTTTGGCTTCGTTGCATTTGTGTTTTCTCTGCCTTTTCACGGCCTGATAGCTCATTGCTTTTTAGTGCTGAATAACAGTCTGTTTTGGTGATGGACAGGGAGGCCTGGCATGCTGCGATTCATGGGGTCGCAAAGAGTTGGACACGACTGAGCAACTGAACTGAATAGTCTGTTGTCTGCATGCATTACACTTTATTTATTGGTTGTTTCCGAGTTTTGGCAGTTATGAACAAAGCTGCTGGAAACAACTGAGCGTGCGCTTCTGTGCGGAGTTTTCAGCTCCTTTGAGTAAACACCAAGAAGCACGGTGGCTGGACTGTATGTGAAGAGTTTGCTTAATTTGGTAAGAAACCACCGAACTATCTTCCAAGTGACTGTGTCATTTTATGTTTGTACCAGCATTTTATATTTGCACTATCAACAGGAGAGATCCTGTTGATAGACATCTTTACCAGCATGTGGAGTCATCAGAACTCTGGATTCTGGCTATTCTAATACGGCTGTAGTGGTCTCATTGTTTCAATTTGCATTTCTCTGATGAGATATAATGTGAGGCATTTCGCATCGGTCTACCTTCTTTGGTGATATGTTTGTTAAGGTCTTTGGCTGATTTATAAACGAAGTTTTCTTTGTTGTTGTTGAGGGTTTTTCAAAGAATTTTTTCATTTATTTTGGCTGTGCCTGGTCTTAGTTGTGGCAGGTGGGATCTTTAGTTGCAGCATGTGGGATCTAGTTCTCTGACCAGGATTGAATGTGGGCCCACTGCCTAGGGAGCACATAGACCACCAGGGAAATCCCTAGTTTTAATTTTTTAAGGAACCTCCGTACTGTTCTCCATAGTGGCTGTATCAATTTACATTCTCACCATCAGTATAAGAGGGTTCCCTTTTTTCCACAGCCTCTTCAGCATTTATTGTTCGAAGGTTTTTGGTGATAGCCGCTGACTGGTGCCACGTATTTAGACGCATTCAGTATGGAGCCTCATTCAGATTGGCTTCTTTTTCTTAGCACTATGCATTTAAACTTCCCCCATATCTTTTCATGGCTTAATAGCTCATTTCTTTTTTTTTCCCGTATATTTTTGTTATGAATCTTTTGTTATTTAGATCGTTTCAGCAAAAAGATTGAGGCTAAATTACATTGGAACTGCTGTTGACTAAGCAATGTGACAGACCTCCTTTTCTACAATTGCCAGTCTTCTCGCTTTTTTCAGAGTTCACTTACCATAGGTCAAATCCTTTTGGAAATGTCAGTTTTAGTAATATGTGATATCAGGTTTTAGTTCTGTTTATGATGCTATCATTATCTTCCTGACAAAAGATTTAGAGGACTCTGAAGTTGGCACATTACCTATAATATTTTAATACTATGAAAATTCATGGGGACTCCCTGGTGGCTCAGATGGTAAAGAATCTGCCTGAAATACAGGAGACCTGGGTTTGATCCCTGGGATAGGAAGGTCCCCTGGAGAAGGAAATGGCAACCCCCGTCAAGTATTCTTGCCTGGAGATTCCCAGGGAGAGAGGAGCCTGGTGGGCTACAGTCCATGGGTTCACAGAGTTGGATGTGACTGAGCAACTAACACTTTGACTCTCATGAAAGTTAATAATGAATGTTAAGTCTACCAAAGACTGGTACAGGAATCTTTGGCAAATTTAGCCAGTATTTAACTATATAACAAGTATACTTGGTTTTGTTTTATATGAATACTTCGTTGTTAAATTGATAACATTTATTTTTTAAATTATTTATTTTTGACTGCACTGGATCTTTGCTGCATGTAGTCTTTCTCTAGTTGCAGAGCTTGGGGGCTACTCTCTGGTTGTGGTGAACGGGCTTCTCATTGCAGTAGCTTCTTCTGTTGTGGAGCACAGGCTCTAGGCACACAGGCTTCAGCAGCGGCAGTGGTGGGCTCAGTAACTGTGGCTTGCTGGCTCCAGGGCTCTCGGGCTTCAGCAGCGGCAGTGGTGGGCTCAGTGACTGTGGCTTGCTGGCTCCAGGGCACTCGGGCTTCAGCAGCGGCAGCGGTGGGCTCAGTGACTGTGGCTTGCTGGCTCCAGGGCTCTCGGGCTTCAGCAGCGGCAGCGGTGGGCTCAGTGACTGTGGCTTGCTGGCTCCAGGGCACTCGGGCTTCAGTAGTCTCAGTGTGCTGGCCTAGTTGCTCCACGGCATGTGGAATCTTCCTGGACCAGGGATTAAGCAAGTGTACCCTGTGTAGGCAGGCAGATTCTTATCTGCTGTGCCACCAGGGCGTCCTCAAGCAATAACATTTAAGTTAAAAGGAGCTGGTTACAGTCCTTTTAAGGCCTTGGGCAAGAAATCAGTCCAATTTTTGGACTCCATATTAGATTTCATAGCAGTAGTTTGCCGTGTTGCGCTTAGTCGCTCAGTTGTGTCTGACTCTTCATGACACCATGGGCGGTAGCCCACCAGGCTCCTCTGTCCATGAGGATTCTCCAGGCAAGAATACTGGTGTTAGTTGCCCTCCTTCAGGGGGTCTTCCCAACCCAAGGACTAAACCCAGGTCTCCCGCGTTGCAGGTCTGAGCCACCAAGGAAGCCCAGCAGTGCAGGTTAAGTTCATATAAATAGGTCACATGCTTCATTAAATCGTGGACCTCTCTCCCCAGGGGGCGGAAAACGCGTTACCTCTGGGTCTTATTTACTCAAGATCATATTAAAATTCCCCGTATGTGCTCAGTTCCTGTTGACTGATCATAATAATGATGGGGATGAATGGGAAGCCAGGCTGCAATTATAGTCTGTTCTCCTAGGATTTTTTTGTTAATGTATATGATAGTTTCATATAGATGGAATTCCAGTTGAGCTGTTTCAAATTTTAAAAGATGATGTTGTGAAAGTGCTGCACTCAGTATGCCAGCAAATTTGGGAAACTTAGCAGTGGCCACAGGACTGGAAAAGGTCAGCTTTCATTCCAACCCCAAGAAAGGCAACGCCAAAGAATGTTCAAACTACTGCACAATTGCACTCGTCTCACATGCTAGCAAAGCAGCACTCAAAATTCTCCAAGCCAGGCTTCAATAGTACATGAACTGTGAACTTCCAGATGTTCAAGTTGGATTTAGAAAAGGCAGAGGAACCAGATCAAATTGCTAACATCCGTTGGATCATCGAAAAAGCAAGAGAATACCAGAAAAACATCTGCTTCTGCTTTATTGATTACGCCAAAGTCTTTGACTGTATAGATCACAACAAACTGGAGAATTCTGAAAGAGATGGGAATACCAGACCACCTTACCTGCCTCCTGAGAAATCAGTATGAAGGTCAGGAAGCAACAGTTAGAACTGAGCATGGAATAACAGACTGGTTCCAAATAGTAAGAGGAGTATGTAAAGCCTCTGTATTGTCACCCTGTTTATTTAACTTATATGCAGAGTACATCATGAGAAACTCTGGGCTGAATGAAGCACAAGCTGGAATCAGGATTGCCGGGAGAAATATCAATAACCTCAGATATGCAGATGACACCACCCTTATGGCAGAAAGTGAAGAAGAATTAAAGAGCCTCTTGATGAAAGTGAAAAAGGAGAGTGAAAAAGTTGGCTTAAAGCTCAACATTCAGAAAACGAAGATCATGGCATCCGGTCTCATCACTTCATGGCAAATAGATGGGGAAACAGTGGAAACAGTGAGAGACTTTATTTTGGGGGGCTCCAAAATCATTGCAGTTATGAAATTAAAAGATGCTTGCTTCTTGGAAGAAAAGTTATGACCAACCTAGATAGCATATTAAAAAGCAGAGCCATTACTTTGCCGACAAAGGCCCGTCTAGTCAAGGCTATGGTTTTTCCAGTAGTCATGTATGGATGTGAGAGTTGCACTGTGAAGAAAGCTGAGTGATGAAGAATTGATGCTTTTGAAGTGTGATATTGGAGAAGACTCTTGAGAGTCCCTTGGACAGCAAGGAGATTAAACCAGTCAATCCTAAAGGAAATCAACCCTGGATATTCATTGGGTGGACTGATGCTGATGCTGAAACTCCAATGCTTTGGCCACCAGATGTGAAGAACTGACTCACTGGAAAAGATCCTGATGCTGGGAAAGATTGAAGGCAGGAGGAGAAGGGGGCAATAGAGAATGAGATAGTTGGATGGCATCACTGAGTCGATTTTTTATAACGTGAGTTTGAGCAAGCTCCGGGAGTTGGTGATGGACAGGGAAGCCTGGTGTGCTACAGTCAATGGGGTCGCAAAGAGTCGGACACTGACTGACTGAACTGAATTTTCTGTTGTCTGGAAATACCCCAGTTTATTTGTCCATTGGTCTGTTGAAGGATATCTTGGTTGCTTCCCAGTTTGACAAGTTGTGAGCAAAGCTCCTATAAACATATGTGTAGGTTTTTGAGTGGACCACCCTGGTTTGTTTTTGTTTGTTCTGTTGCATATCTTTTTTAAAATTTATTTTTATTTTTAATTAAAAAATAGAGGTATAGTTTATTTACAGTATTAGTTTCTGGTGTACAACATAGTCATTTAAAATTCTTATAGATTATACTCCATTTATAGCTATTATAAAATATTGGCTATATTTCCTGTGCTATAAATACATGCTTATAGCTTATTTTTTACAAAGTTGTTTGTACCTCTTACTCCCATACCCTTATATTCCCCCTCCTCTCTTCCTTCTCCTTACCAGTAACCACTAATTTGTTCTCTGTATCTATCAGTGTGTTTCTGTTTTGTTATATTCATTCATTTTATATTTTAAATTCTACATGTAAGTGATAACACACAGTATTTGTCTTTTTCTGTCTGATTTATTTCATCAAGCATACTACCCTCCAGATTCAGTCATGTTGCAAATGGCAAAACTTTGTTCTTTTTTATGGCTAAGTAGTATTTGTGTGTGTGTGTGCGTGCATGCGTGTGTGTGTGTGTCCATTAGGTTGCTTTTATAACTGGGCTGTTATAAAAAATGCTGCTATGAATGTTGGGGTGCATGTATCTTTTTGAATTAGTGTTTTTGTTTTCTTTGCATAAGTACCTAGAAGTGGAATTGCTGGATCATATGGTAGTTCTGATCTTTTAATTTATGCTTGTTGACCCTCTGTATTTCTTCCTTGGAAAAATGCCTGTTCAGATCCTCTGCCTATTGTTTAATCAGATTTTTTTTTAATATATTAAATTGTGTAAGCTGTTCATATATTTGGGATATTAACCCTTTTATTTGACTGTGCCCTATGGCATGCAGGATCTTAGTTCCCCAAGGGATTGAACCTATGTCCCTTGCAATGGAAGCTTGGAGTCTTAACCAACTACTGGACTGCTAGGGAAGTCCCCACATATTAACCCTTCATATCATTTTCAAAAATCTTTCCTTCAGCTGGTTGCATTTTCATTTTGTTGGTTTCCTTTGGTGTGTAAAAGCTTTTAAGTTTCATTAGGTTGCATTTTATTTTTTGCTTTTGCTGCCCTTGCCTGAGGAGACATATCTAAAAAATATTTCTAAGACCACTGTCAAAGAGTGTACTACCTATGTTTTCTTCTAGGAGTTTTATGGTTTCAGGTCTTACATTAAAGTCTTCAATCCATTTTGAGTCTGTTTTTGTATATGGTATGACAAAATGTTCTAATTTCATAATTTTATCTGTACCTGTTTAGTTTTCCCTGGAGTTTGTCTTTTGGTTTTTAAAAATACTTATTTTATTTTTATTATTTATTTGGCTGCACTGGGTCTTAGTTGTCCCTGTGGGATCTTTTAGTTGTGGAGTGTGGATTCTCATTCCCTGACCAGGGACTGAACCTTGGCCCCATATATTGGGAGTGTGGAATCTTAGCCTTGGAACTGGAATTTGTAACTCTAAGTAGTTTAGGCATGTGGGCTCTTGGTAAGTGGGCTTCAGTAGTTGTGGCTCACAGGCTTAGTTGCTCTGGAGTCTTCCTGGAGTCAGGATTGAACCCATGTTCCCTGCATTGGGAGGAACATTCTTATCCACTGAACCACCAGGGACGTCCCAAAGCACATTGTGTTTATTTCATGATTGCCGCATGTTGTCTATGTGAAACTTTTTATTTTACTTATTATTTACTGACTGTGCTGGATGTTTGCTGCTTTGCCCAGGCTTTTTTGAGTCTAGTTTCTGAGAGCGGGGGCTACCCTCTAGTTGTGGTGCGTGATCTTATCATTGCATTGGCTTCTGTTGTTGCAGAATTTGGGCTCTTGGTCATGTTGGCTCAGGAGCTGTGGCCCGTGGGCTTAGGCGTGGGAACTCAGGCTCTAGAGTGAGAGCTTCAGGAGTTAGAGCACGTGGCTTAGTTGTTCCATGGCAGGTTGAATCTTCCCAGACCAGGGATGGAACACGTGTCCCCTTGTTTGGCAGATGGATTCTTAACCAGTGTATCACCAGGGTAGTTCTGAACTGTTTTTTAAAGTTAATTTTGGCTGATGATAATTATTTTTTCATAATTTTATTTAGTTTATTTACTTCTGGCTGTGCTGGGTCTTTGTTGCTGTGCAGGCTTTTCTCTAGTTGCTGTGGTAGGGTCTGTTCTTCGCTGTGGTGTGTGCGCTTCTGTTTGTGGTGGCTTCTCTTGTTGTGGAGCCTAGACTTTTGGCAAGCAGGCTCCAGTAGTTGCGGCACGTGGGCTCAGTAGTTGCGGCACACAGGCTTAGTTTCTCTGCAGTGTGAAATCTCCCTTGAGCAGGGATCCAACCCATGTACCCTGTGTTGTCAGGAGGGATTCTTATCCACTGTATGTCTAGGGAAGTCCAAAAGCACATTGTTTTTATTTCATAATTGCTGCATCTTATCTCTCTGAGGTTTTTTATTTTTATTTTATTTATTCATTTATTGGCTGTGCTGGGTCTTTGTTGTGCACAGGTTTTTTTTTTTTTTTCTCGTTACAGAGCACATATTTTGGAGTGCGTGGGTTCAGTAGTCTTGGTTCATGAGTTCAGTAATTGCAATTAACAGGCTCTAGGCTGTGAGCTTTAATAGTTGCAGGACACAGGCTTAGTTGTTGCATAGCAGGTGGAATCTTCCCTAACCAGGGATTGAACCTCCGTCCCTGCATTGGCATGTGTATTCCCCACCACTGAGTCACCATGGAAGCCTCTGAACTACTTTTTTAAATGAAAAAATAATAAATAAAAAGTAGGGTATCTATGATTTTGCAAGGTAAACTTTATATGGAAGCAAATGCAATGAAATAGTTAAGTCTTTTTTTTTTGTAAGTTTGGACCTTAGTTCTCCACCCTTCTTCCTAGAGTAATCCACTGTTAATATTTTCATGGATATTCTTCCATTGGTAATCTCACCAGTTACAAATGTACATGTATGTATTTTGTAAAAAAGCAAATGTAACCATATTCAACATATACTGTGCCTTCTCTTTTGCTTCTTATATCTTAGAGTTCATGTCATTGTACATAGAGATCTATTTCATTCTTTTTTATGGCTGCTTAATAGTTGACTAGATATGTATGTCTTAATTTAATAACCCTTACCTCCCCATAGTGAAGAGTTACTGTGTTTCCAAACTTAAAATTAGTGTAGGTATGTATATATATCTTTGCAGTGTTTGACTATATGTGTGAGATACATTACTAGTGAGATACATTACTAGAAGTTATCTCTTTTTTAGTAATAAATGCATATAACTCTTTTATGAGTATAACATGATTTTCCTTCCACTCCTTAGGAAGAAACCCAAGAAAAAAGAAAATGAAACTGGATGTAGAAGGTCAATGCGATTACTAAAAGTTGATCCTTCAGGAGTCCCATTGCCAGCAGCCCCAACCCAGACCGAAATAGAAGTAGATGAAAATGTAAGAAAGAGTGCAAATATATTAAATCAATAAAATACTGAAAAATTTGAAGTGTTTGAAAATAGAGTAAAAAGTCAGTAAAGTATGTTTAATTTGTACTTCATTAATTTAATACTTGACTGTTATATGGTTTAATATGGTTGGATGGCACCACCGACTCAATGGACACGGGTTTTGGTGGACCCTAGGAGTTGGTGATGGACAGGGAGGCCTGGCGTGCTGCGGTTCATGGGGTCACAAAGAGTCGGACACGACTGAGCAACTGAACTAACTAACTAATATGGTTTAATGAGTAAGGTTTCAAACTCACGAAAGACTGGACAATATACTTCTGCAGGCTTACCTATGTCAAATTGTGGGTAAATTGCTTAGCTATTCTGAGCCCCCGTTTCCCTGTTTTTAAAATAGCAACAATAACAGAAACCTCTCACAAGGGGTATTATGAGGGATAAAGGTCCTTACATTATATTGAATGTATTATATTACTTAGTAAGCAGTAAATGGTAGTATTAATAATAATATGTGATAATAATGATGGGGGTCCTATATTGTAGTTTAATTTATGCTGTCATTGACTGGAAAGAGTTTTATTTACCAAATTTATTGTCTGAGTAAGATTATTTTTTATTCAGGAGCATCTACTTTTTAAATACTTTGTATCTAAGTGCTTAATTATAACTTGGAAGATAGCACTCATTAGCCTGGTGCTTTGAGAGCTAATTGGAAATTAAGTTGCTACGGAGAGAGTAGCTCATTTTTTGAAGCCTCTATGCATCCATGATAAGAAATAATTTACTTTGAAACACACACACACAAAGCTGAAACAAACCTTTTGTGAAATGATACTTAACCCTTACTACATATGATGTACTTTTGTATTTTCTGGTCTATTCTTTTCTCATTCAATAAAGCACACTGTTGGTTATAACATATTAAAATGATTTCATGTCTTGTGGGTTATAATCCCTGATATAAAAAAATGATACAGAGTAATAACTTGAGTAATGAAATTGAACTAATCTGAATCAATTTCTACCAACTCTATGGGCAGTGTAACTTTGGACAGATTAGTTTCTCTGTTTCATTCCACTGTCTTTGAAATGTGGTATCTCATTCACTGGATTGTTAAGGGAATTAAATGAGATAATACATGTTTTTACTTTACAGGATACTTGGCATTCATTCATTGAACAACTGTTTTTGATTGCTAACTATATGTCACCCCTGTTGTAGATATTGAAAGTAAGAGAAACCTCAAGCTTGAATTCTAAGGCAGAGTGACAACCAAGTTTTTTTTTTCTTATTTTTTATAACAGCCTTTGATACCTCCTGGGCCTTTAGAAATGACTCCTGAAAATCAAGATGATGACAATGAACTATTCAAAGGATTTTTGCAGACTTGGGCAGAAATGAGCAAGGTATTACTTGGGAGGGTAAACCGAAGCTTTTAAGCAAATTTCAATACATATGTTAATTTAGTACTTTGGTTTCTCCCGTTGTTTCAGACAAGAAGTAAAAACACTGAGAAGGAATTATCTAACATTAAAAGGTGAGTTAAAATCCCTTGCCTTTGTTTTACATTTCCTCAGATCTTTAAATTATAAAGACTATATACCATTAGAGGAAATTTGAAAATGAGGTGAAAAGAATTATCCATCATGTTTCTACCCTAACAACTATTGATTTTGTGTATTTCCTTTCAAATATTGCTATATACAAAACCACTGGGACACAAGTTTCATGAATGCATGGATTTTATCTCAATAACCAGAAAAGTGCATGGTGCATAAACATAAAATGCATTTGTTCAGTGTTTAATAAATGAGTATAATTACATACATTTTTGCTTCATTATGTTTTAATATATGTACAGTTTTGCATTATGCTTTTCCATTAACATTGTGGTTGGATGTTACTAGAGTCTTTAAATTGATGGAATAATTGAGTAATATTTCATTCAGTAGATAAAATTTGCTTAACCTCTTGGTATTTGGAGTTGTTTTCTGTTTAGAGCGTTTGTGCATGTGTATCTGTTGAAGTTTATATTGTAATAGTGGATTATTTTCTTAGGATAGATTCCAGAAGTGAGGTCAAATATTATGGATGTTTTTATAGCCTTTCAGTTCAGTCACTCTTTTGTGTCCGACTCTTTGTGACCCCATGGACCACAGCATGCCAGGCCTCCCTGTCCATCACCAACTCCCGGAGTTTACTCAAACTCATGTCCATTGAGTCAGTGATGCCATCCAACCATCTCATCTTCTGCCATCCCCTTCTCCTCCTGCCTTCAATCTTTCCCAGCATCAGGGTCTTTTCAAACGAGTCAGTTTCTTTGCATCAGGTGACCAAAGTATTGGAGTTTCAGCTTCAATATCAGTCCTTCCAATGAACACTCAGGATTGATCTCCTTTAGGATGGACTGGTTGGATCTCCTTTCAGTCCAAGGGACTCTCAAGAGTCTTCTCCAACACCACATTTCAAAAGCATCAATTCTTCGGTGCTCAGCTTTCTTCA
>SJYT01026485.1:277680-309202 GCA_006410635.1 Cephalophus harveyi | reverse complement strand
GTGAATCTCAAACTTTCAAGCTTGAGAAGAACTGATTTAGACAAGAAATGAGGCTGGCTTGAGATAAGGTTGTCTAGTCAGAGGTGTTATCCAGCAGTCGGATACTGGGTATATTTTAAAATTGTGATTTGCTGATGTATTATATGTGGTTGTGAGATAAGAGAAGGGTGAACCGTGTGCCTTGTATTGCAAAAAAGAGAACAGAGTGTCAGAGATTTCTTGGAGGTGTTGAAAATCAAGCATCTAGGCGGAGGTGCCTTTAGATATACATGGAAGAGGTTGGACATGTGCACCTGGAGACTAGAGATAGGGGCTAGAAACTTGGAATCTATCAGCATAGAGATGGTGTATAAATACATCAGATTAGAAAAGATCACCCAGAAAATGAGTAGTGGAGAAGAGGACATCCAAGGGCTGAGGTCTGAAACAGTCCTACACTGGGCTCAGGAAGAAGAGAAATATCAAAAAGCCAACATTTAACAGTGGATTCCAGGTGAAGCTATAGGATGATAATCAGGAACATTCAGCATCTTGGTGCTCCTAGCATCAGATAAAGACACCATCAGAAACTTATGAACTGCTCATGAAATCATTGGTTTACTCATTTATTTCCCCCATTACACTCTAAGCCCTTCAAAATGGTGTCAGAATAATGTCGAACATTGGAAAAGTGTTAAAAATAAGCCACTGGATAAATGAAGAAGGATCACCTGTTTTATGTTAGTACATTACTTGGCATTTTTAGGACTCTCAGATTTATGTGATTCCGAATCTCGTCAGGCTCTGGGTCATCTGGTTTTTTGCACATGATTACTCGCCTAAGTGCTCTTGGTAACTTGGGTGGAAACCTTTGCTATTATGTTTAATGTCCCCTGCCAGATTCACTGCTTTAGCATTCCCCCTTTGCTGTTTGGATGTAAATATTCACAATCCTCCCTTTTCTTGCAGCGCTTTCTTATCTGTCTCTGACAAAATTCACATACATTTTTACAAAGAAGGAATATTTTATCCCCTAATAGCTTTTAGTCACAAAGGTATGTTTCTTGATAGATAATCTGAAGAGCAAAAAGTGGAACTCTTGATGTTTTGCAAACAACTGATTTGGGAAATCACATTTACTATATTGTGATCTATTTTTCTAAGAACCAGACAAGAACTTAGAAGCAATACTCATTCTTTTGAGAAGTCTCCAGTTGGAGGTTCACAGTGTATATTCCTATACATTTTCTTGCTATTGTGCATTTAATCCTGATTGGTACTGAGCCAACTTCTTTGCATGAATTATCTAATGTATTCCTGAAAGCAGCTTTATGAAGTATACTATTTCACCTAGTTAATAGCTGAGGAAGCCAAGGTCAATATTCGATTGATCTGCCCTGATCCCAAAGCCTCTTCTGTAACCATTAAGCTAGTGTTTCTCTAATCCAGGGCACCCCATAAAGATGAGTTAGTCCCAATAGAGTCAGTGTCGCTACTCTAGCACTGAAAGAAACATAGTGAAAAATAAGATGTTTCTTCATGGGGGCAAAGTATTTGTTACTGAGTTTGCTGAAGGAGCCATACTGAAGTTAATTCAGTGGCATGTTTTGTTGGAATATGTTAAAGTCTTGTTATATTGTAGTTAAAAGATTAAATATACAAGGGAGTTGGGCAAAAATGGTGGAACATAGTGCTTGAGACTATCTTTTAAAATTTAACTGCTAACACTGTATTCAAAAGTATGTTCTTTTATTCAATTCATATTTACAGAGTCCTGATACACTGAATGGTCTTCCCAGTTGGCACTAATGGTAAAGAATCTGCCTGCCAACACAGGAGACTAAGAGATGAGGGTTCGATCCCTAGGTTGGGAAGATGCCCTGGAAGAGGGCATGGCAACCAACTCCAGTATTTTTGCCTGGAAAATCCCAGGGACAGAGGAGCCTGGCACGCTACAGTCCATGGAGTCACAAAGAGTCAGACACAACTGAATGACTAAGCAGAGCAGTACATGATAAATAAATATTTAATACACTATTAGGTAGTGATGAGAAAACTATAACAAGATAAGATCTGGAAAATATATGTACATATTACATATCTGTGCTGCTTGCCGAGCTTAGACAGTATGCTCAGAGTAGAATTTGTTGAGAGGAGACTGGCCAGAGGCATGAAGAAAGTGACCAAAGAATTCATGTGGATGTCTGGAGAAAGCACATTTCTGACATAGGGAATATCACATTCAAATGTCCTGAGGTAGGAGCGTGCTTGGCATTTTTAACAGACTGACATTTGAATGGCATTTTGCCTGCACTGGAGTGAGGGAAGGAGGAATTTGGAAAGATGTACCTACTAGAGCTAAGCAGGTGCCAGATTTACAAAACCTGCAGGCCTGGTAGGGTGTTATGATTTTATTCTAAGTGATATAGCAAGCTCTCAGAGTGTTTGAGCAGGAGAGCATCTTAATCAGATTTGCATCATAAATCTGATTGCTCTGATTGTTGCATGGAGAGGCAGAGATGGAATAAAGAAAACAATTAGGAAGATCTTGCAGTTGTCTCCAGCAGCATTAACATTACTTGGGACCTCCCTAGAAATGAAGATTCTCAGGAACCACCCTAGACCTGCTGCAGTGCATCCCCAGGTGAATCTCAAACTTTCAAGCTTGAGAAGAACTGATTTAGACAAGAAATGAGGCTGGCTTGAGATAAGGTTGTCTAGTCAGAGGTGTTATCCAGCAGTCGGATACTGGGTATATTTTAAAATTGTGATTTGCTGATGTATTATATGTGGTTGTGAGATAAGAGAAGGGTGAACCGTGTGCCTTGTATTGCAAAAAAGAGAACAGAGTGTCAGAGATTTCTTGGAGGTGTTGAAAATCAAGCATCTAGGCGGAGGTGCCTTTAGATATACATGGAAGAGGTTGGACATGTGCACCTGGAGACTAGAGATAGGGGCTAGAAACTGGGAATCTATCAGCATAGAGATGGTGTATAAATACATCAGATTAGAAAAGATCACCCAGAAAATGAGTAGTGGAGAAGAGGACATCCAAGGGCTGAGGTCTGAAACAGTCCTACACTGGGCTCAGGAAGAAGAGAAATATCAAAAAGCCAACATTTAACAGTGGATTCCAGGTGAAGCTATAGGATGATAATCAGGAACATTCAGCATCTTGGTGCTCCTAGCATCAGATAAAGACACCATCAGAAACTTATGAACTGCTCATGAAATCATTGGTTTACTCATTTATTTCCCCCATTACACTCTAAGCCCTTCAAAATGGTGTCAGAATAATGTCGAACATTGGAAAAGTGTTAAAAATAAGCCACTGGATAAATGAAGAAGGATCACCTGTTTTATGTTAGTACATTACTTGGCATTTTTAGGACTCTCAGATTTATGTGATTCCGAATCTCGTCAGGCTCTGGGTCATCTGGTTTTTTGCACATGATTACTCGCCTAAGTGCTCTTGGTAACTTGGGTGGAAACCTTTGCTATTATGTTTAATGTCCCCTGCCAGATTCACTGCCTTAGCATTCCCCCTTTGCTGTTTGGATGTAAATATTCACAATCCTCCCTTTTCTTGCAGCGCTTTCTTATCTGTCTCTGACAAAATTCACATACATTTTTACAAAGAAGGAATATTTTATCCCCTAATAGCTTTTAGTCACAAAGGTATGTTCCTTGATAGATAATCTGAAGAGCAAAAAGTGGAACTCTTGATGTTTTGCAAACAACTGATTTGGGAAATCACATTTACTATATTGTGATCTATTTTTCTAAGAACCAGACAAGAACTTAGAAGCAATACTCATAAGTCAAACTGTAGTCTTTTATTTGAAGCATGTTTGCTTTGATCATTAGAAGATCAACCTGGAGAAGGGAAAGGCTACCCACTCCAGTATTCTGGCTGGGAGAGTTCCATGGACTGGATAGTCCATGGGGTTGCAAACAGTTGGACATGACTAAGCGACTTTCACTTCACTTTCACTTCCTTCCCGGAGGTTTAGGCTTAAGGTCCCAGGTCTGACATATTTGGTTGCAGGGATCATGGAATGGCAGGGTAGGAGGGGGCTGTGATTAGGAATATAGGATGATATAGGGGTTTATCACCGAGTTGTCAAAGAACTGGAGCTCTTAGATTTTGTCAGTATCAGCTTAATATCATGTGAAAGGCAAGTCACAATCAAGTGCTCTTGTTGGTGGGATTTAAAATAGAAGAACATATTCCAGCATGTACTCTATATTAAATGACCAAGCTTGATTTAGAATAGTTTAAATATATTTGCTTTCATATCATTCACCCTGATTCTGGTTCCCTGAATGTGTGTTTAATCGCTTCAGCCGTGTCTGACTCTTTGTGACCCTATGCACTGTAGCCCACTAGGCTTCTCTGTTCATGGGATTCTCCAGACAAGAATACTGGAGTGGGTTGCTGTGCCCTCCTCCAGGAGGCCTTCTGGACCCAGGGATGGAATCTGTGTCTCCTACATCTCCTGCATCGGCAGGCAGGTTCTTTACCACTAGCGCCACCTAGGAAGCCTCGCTGGGAACAGGCTGCACTGACATTTCTGTGTCTGGCTGTTGGTATGTCTGGAAATTGGGTGAGAGCAAGAGGACCTGGGCTTCCCTGGTGGTGCAGAGGTTAAAGCGTCTGCCTGCAAGTGGGAGACCTGGGTTTGATCCCTGGGTCAGGAAGATCCCCTGGAGAAGGAAATGGCAACCCACTCCAGTATTCTTGCCTGGAGAATCCCATGGACAGAGGAGCTTGGTGGGCTACAGTCCACAGGTTGCAAAGAGTTGGACGCGATTGAGCAACTAAACAACAAGAGGACCTGAGAGGGGAACCTTAAGAGGCAAGTGAGAACATTCAGGAAGGAGAGAAACCCAAGAGCAACTTAATCCCACTCTTAGTTCAGTTCAGTTCAGTCGCTCAGTCGTGTCCGACTCTTTGCAACCCCATGAACCGCAGCACGCCAGGCCTCCCTGTCCATTACCAAGTCCCGGAGTCCACCTAAACCCGTGTCCATTGGGTTGGTGATGCCATCCAACCATCTCATCCTCTGTCGTCCCCTTCTCCTCCTGCCCTCAATCTTTCCCAGCATCAGGGTCTTTTCCATGAGTCAGCTCTTCACATCAGGTGGCCAAAGTATTGGAGTTTCAGCTTCAACATCAGTCCTTCCAATGAACACCCAGAACTGATCTCCTTTAGGATGGACTGGTTGGATCTCCTTATAGTCCATGGGACTCTCCAGAGTCTTCTCCAACCTCTGTTTTTTTATCAATTAAAACATTAATAATAACAGTTATATTCAACAAATTCAGAGAAACAATTGTTGATCACATGGTTGTTCACATAGTTGTGGATGACGTAGGAGCTATAAAGAGCTGTTCATTGTAAGCCCTGATCTCAGGCTGATTACAGGAAGTAGAAGTGATTGGTTGTATTCCAAAAATAAGCAACTGGTATTTATATCTTGATAAATATTGACCTTCTTCTTTCGTTTTTTCTTTTCCCTTTCTTTTCTCCTTTGCAGTTTGAGTTGGCATAAATACTTATTGTTCTCAGGATGAAAGCATTTCCAGGGGATATACAGCCATTTTCAGCAGAATGGTGTGACTGTTACTTAGAAAGGAATGAGGTGGATGGCCATACTAAGGCAATAGGGCAAAAACATACAAGAGACGAGGTGAAATATGATGTGACATAAACAGAGTGATAGACTCAAGGAAGGGCGGCCATGTTAATCTGGGCAAGTCAGGAAGAGGCAGTCTTTGGATTAGCCGCAAAGAATAAACAGGGTGAGCATGCAGGTGGCTGGGTCAGATGAGCAGTGAACTGACAACAGGAGATATGGTACCTGGGGTATGAGGAAGAAACGAGGGTGTCACTGGAGGTCAGTTTAAGGTGGGGTTTTCTTCACTCTAGGGACTTGCTTGTTAGAAAGTATTTAAGCAGAGAAGTGATGTGATTAGAACTATAGTCTAAGAAGATAGATGGGGAAGAATTTACAGAATGGAGTCTGGTATGAAAGTTCAAAGAATTGATGCTTTTGAACTGTGATGTTGGAGAAGACTCTTCAGAATCCCTTGGAGATCCAACCAGTCTATTCTAAAGGAGATCAGCCCTGGGTGTTCTTTAGAAGGAAAGATGCTAAAGCTGAAACTCCAGTACTTTGGCCACCTCATGTGAAGAGTTGACTCATTGGAAAAGACTCTGATACTGGGAGGGATTGGGGGCAGGCGGAGAAGGGGACAACAGAAGATGAAATGGCTGGATGGCATCACCGACTCGATGGACGAGAGTTTGAGTGAACTCCAGGAGTTGGTGATGGACAGGGAGGCCTGGTGTGCTGCGATTCATGGGGTCACAAAGAGTCGGACATGACTGAGAGACTGAACTGAACTGAACTGATGAAGGTTCGAAAGAGAGAGATAGTGGTATTGGTCCAGTCTGGAAGTGGTGAGGTCCTGAGTGGTAGGGGGCTGATGGAGGTTATTGAGTGGGATGAAAATAGAAAGGACATGGGGGGGATGGATATATAGAAATATTGGGAAGAAGAATACTGGGGTGTGAAAAATAGGACTGAATAGTGATTGGGGTACATGTCAACCCAAAGGAAGGGTTCTGGGGCAGGGAACTGAGAAAATGAGAGTGTCTTACGTAGCACTAAGGATGCCATGAGCAAGAGCTGGTGTGAAGAGGAGGTGAATTTCATTCTGCATGTGTTCCTGAAGCAGGTACAGGGGGACACGTCCTCCAGCCAGCTGCGAAGATAGGCCTGGACTTGGAGAAGTGCAGAGAGGGATTTGGTCCTTATTTGTTGCAAGGTAACAAATGAAACTGGATGATATAGTAGCATCCTTTTAGGTGAATTTATATAATTAATCTTCCAGCTCATTAAAAGAAAGCTCAGATTTTAACTAAGCAATATACGGAAATACAACACATTTCCTTTTGTCTCCAGTAGAGCAAGGATTCAACATCATTTCCTTGAATGAGGTTTGTTGCAAGAACTGTTGAAAACAGCTTTGCGACTCTAAGGGCAGACTCTTCTGTAAGTGTGAACCATGATCCAGTGAAGAAGGCATTTCCCTTTCAGGCATGACACGTGTTTGATTTCCAAGGGCAAGGCTTTCTCATTTGATTGCCAGCCTCCCTAATTAGGAGGCCTTGAAGATCATTGCCTCAAGGTTGTTCAAGCTGAAAAAGCATTCACAAGCACAAACATATTTTATGTCCAGTCAAAGTCGCTCTAGTTGACTGAACGCCGTTAGTTATCATAGAGACTTACCCGGGAGCTCCAGGCAAACATTGCCAGCAGCATTGGTATTCAGGACAAAGACAGCCATCAGTGTAAATTCTTGTCTACTATGCAAGGTGTATCTTTTGATCTTTTCAGAAAGAGCTAGAAAATTGGATGGTATTTGCAGGAGCCTTTCAGCTGAGAAATGTCAATAATGTAATCGTGTTGAGACCAGTACATGGAATTGACTTGTTGGGAGATGGATACAGGTGCAAGGATGAAATGTATATCTGATTATTATATAGAAGTGAGTTTGGGTGGAAGATCCAGGGTCGCCAGGCAACAGCAGGAAGCGCCATTAGGAGAATGTGATGAATCCTCTAAGTAGATTGCTGTTTTTAGAAAACAGAAAGAAATAAGAAAGTAAATTTCTCCCTGCTATTTGCATGTGTAGACTATAACCCTGTTTCTTCCATTTGGAGGATAATCTGGTGGCTAGAAAACTCTCTTTCCCTCAAACAGAGTGAATCACCTTGACTGTGTACTGAATTTCTGCAAGTGGAATGAGTGGGGGTTTTACGTTGCTCTTTGGTGGTTTATGGATGCTGTGGGTTGTGTCTGCCTACATTGAAAGCTGTATGCAAAATAGACAGCGTCTGTAAATAAAACTGTTCAGTTTTGTAATTGCATCAATGTACTTTTTATTTTACTTCTCCCCCCTCTCTATTAAATCCTTTGGAATGATAATGAAATGTGTTTCTCATTACCCGCTATTGAATTATCTGTGAATAGAAAGGAGATAAAAAATAATCCAGAGAATCCTAACAACATCAGCTTGTTTCATGCTTGACTCTGTCTCTCTCGACAGATAATGGTTTTGGCACCACAATATTCTTTGGACAAAATGAGTATTTTATCTTAAAAATGTAAGGAGTTCTTTAATTGAACACCACAGTTCTTTGAGTCACACTAGAATTTGAACTTACGTATGTTAATGAAATCTGACAATCTCTGAGATGTTACTCACGTATATCTTGGAAGATCTAAGAGCTGACTAGTTGGAAGCAACCTGTGAGTGGCTTTTTCATGGGACACTGGGCACCAGTAAACCTTCTCCTTCCTAGAAGAACGCCCGTGATTATAAGCCTCATGGTAATCGTGAACATTTTTTGTGTTAACAATGTACCTGAGACTGCTGTCAATGCTTCTTTGCATTCTCTCATATGGCCTATGAGACAGTCAATATTATCATCCTTTTTTTTTTTTTTTTAATGCCTGAGAAAAGTGAGACAGAAGTTCAAAAGATCCCACAGATTTTAAGTAGTGGCAGCTTGGCTCCGGAGCCTGCACAGAACTCACCTCAAAGCAGTTAATAATGATTTGAGCCTCTGATTTTGTCATGTAGGAATATGCATTCATCATCCAATACACATTTCTTGAGGTCCTAACACTAACTGATCTGTGTTTTTTTCTCAAAAGAGAGAACATTTTAGAAGGTGGATACCTTTTGTTGTTTCTATGACTTCTGGGAAAATAAATTTAACTGTTTATTCATTTTATATCATATGGCTTCAGCAAGTGTGAAGACTTCCTGAGAGCAGAGGTTTTGATTTTCCTGGTTGTTTCTGCCCATCTCTGTGGTTTTCAGTGCATTACCAGGTAACAGATGCTGAATCACTCCCAATGTTTTCATTGTGAAAATGCAGCTGGTTGATTGTAAGACTGTGGATAAAATAAAGTTACATATATGTCTTTGTGTGTATGTGTACATGGACATATGGATGTGCATTTATAATAAATATATATTTGAAAAAATACTTGAGTGCACCAGCTGCAATAATAGGTTACATATGAAAATGGTATCACTATGCCTGGAATTTAAATATCATTAAGTATATTTTGAAGTGCTTTTAAAATCTGGAGCATGTTTCTGAGGCATTGGAGACATGAATTGAAAAGCTGATCGCTAATGTGAGTAAACAGTTCATGATAACGCCATGGGTCTGAGAAGAGGTTATCTGGTTTACCTGGAGAAAGGTAAGGTGAGCCAAGGACATGACATCCAGAGAGCCCGTGGGTCTCTCTACTGTATGTCATTGTGTTCAATGCAGAATAGATGCTGGACATTTTGAACACTTGATTTCTTGATGTCTGTGTTTTACTGTCTTGAGTAAATGGTAGGTAATTGGGCAAGAAAAACATTTTAAAACTTTAAACACATTGTTGGAAGAGAAACCATCAAAATGCAAGCTGTTCTCCTTCCCCAGCTCCTGGATTAAATGTAGACATTTTAAACTACTTACCCCGAGTTACTGGGAGAAAAGAAATTTTTTTCAAGAAGAAATTTAGAATCACTATTATACAGAAATGTTTTTTTCCTTGAGAGAGTCTGAGAAGGAACATCATTCCAGAAGTTACTGTTTCCAGTTTAAAAACATCAGAACAGGATAAAGAGTGTCTCCTACTGAGAAGAAAGTGGAGACCAGGAGGATTACTGAAACCTCCTGAGACCAGGAGGATTAGTGAAAAACCACTTAGAGAATCAGTTTAGTCAAGCCTAAGGGTGTGGTGGGGATTTGGAGACTGGATGGGAACATAGACCCTCTACTCCATGGCAGTCCTAAAGGAAATCAGTCTTTAATATTCTTCGGAAGGACTGATGCTCAAGCTCCAATACTTTGGCCACCTGATGCAAAGAACTGACTCATTGGGAAAGACTAATGCTGGGAAAGATTGAAGGCAGGAGAAGAAGGGGACGAGAGAGGATGAGATGGCTGGATGGCATCACTGACTCAATGGACATGAGTTTGAGCAAGCTCTGGGAGTTGGTGATTGACAAGGAGGCCTGGTGTACTGCAGTCCATGGGGTCGCAAAGAGTCATACACGACTGAGTGACTGAACTGAACTGAAATGACTCCATGTAACCATAGTGGTGGGCAAAAAAACAAAAATGGGAGTCAGGGGTGCAATACAGGACATGGCTCTTAGGGATCTATAGCCTGAGAGTGGATTTGTGAGTGCATGACAAAAGAACAGCCCCCTCAAAGCAGACATACAGAGCTTCACAGAATGGGAGGACAGTTCATCATAGACCCAGTGTCAGTACATTTGAGTTAGGAGTGCGTATAAAAGAACATAATGGATTTATGAAATAGGAGACTATTGTTGTGCAGTGTATATATATGTATCTGAATAAAAATGGAACCCCTCCACATTAGATATGTAGGAAAATAGAATCTTTTGTTTTCTGTAATTGATATTAATCTCCTCTTGCCCTACTTGGTAGAGATGGAAGTGGGATGGAAGTTTTTTGAATTGATGTATTCACATTGTATCAATCTCCTCCAAAATATCTTTTTTTTATGTCCAAGCACTTTCTACCAGATAATTATCCAGTAAGTTCATAGTTTTACGTCCTGTAATAGTTTCTCTGTCTCTTCCCTTCCATACACAGGGGGAGACCTAGGGGTCTCTGTGGTAGTGATGTGGAGGTCCTTTGATTATGTCTTGCCCAAGGTGGGGTTAGTGCTCTGGTGCTGGGTTGTGAACGCTGCATCTACTGTGGAGGGTTTGATCTAATTGTATCAAATTAGATACAATTTGTGTTTTTCTTAAAATCTGCAAATTGGGTCCCTGTCTTGCTGACCACCTTTGACTTGGTCACACAGACTCCTTCTGAAATCTGGCTGTGATTATATTTGTTCATCAACTCAGGTGGCCCATCCTTTAACCCTCGGCTTCAGTGCCCATGGTTCCCATCAGCGTTCAGACCTCAGACCTCATGGATCCTCCCTTTCTGCTTGCTTGAACTTCTGAAACTTTCCTGCTATGCATGGGCCAAAGGAGCCAGGAGGAGTTTTCCTCCTAGAGTTCTAAACATGGAAAATGTTCAAAAGTGCATGGCTTCTGTCTATTCCCACCCCATTTCCAAGGTATTAGGCCAAAGTGAAGAAGATTCTGGCAGCCTGATTCTCCTACCTTTTTCTCTAATTCCTTCCCACAAGCTCCTGTTACAAAAAGCATTTCTTGCTGTGAAGACTTGGCCTCTGACATAGAAACCTCATCCAAGGAAATACACATCATATCATAGATATTCATGAGCTCCAGATCAGACTTGGGTTGTGGGACAACAGGAGATTAAATACATTTTTTTCTTTTTTTAACTTCTTTGGGAATATTTTCCAAACCTTCTACCATGAACAGGTGCTGCATATATTAAGAAAATAAAAAGTAGTATTTAAAAGTTCCACAGAACATAACTGAAAAAAGTCATTTTTCTGCTTATAGAAGTACCCCTTCTTCTACTGTGAAATGTAAGACTGTGCAAATGCTAATAGGCTGAGATGGATGAAACATACAGGACCAGGCAGTACTGGTTGAGTAGAAAACTTTGGGCATTGAAAATCTGACTTCAGTAAGTGTCCAAGGGGTGCACAGCCTCTAGGTCACTGTTCTTTCAGAGATGTTGCCCATCGAAGCAGACAGTCTCCACTGTCTAACAGAAGGCAAAGATCACTCACTTGGAGGAGTGTCTCTGAATGTTGTGTCTACTCTTCATTGTTTTTCTTTCACCTAGAGAATCATTGTTGTTGTTCAGTTGCTCATTTGTATCCCACTCTTTGTGACCCCATGGACCTTCACTATCTCCTGGAGTTTGCTCAGACTCATGTCCATTGAGTCAGTGATGCCATCCAACCAACTCATCCTCTGTCGTCCCCTTCTCTTGCCTTCAATCCTTCCCAGCATCAGGGTCTTTTCAAATGAGTCCATTCTTTGCATCACGTGGCCAAAGTGTTGGGGTTTCAGCTTCAGCATAAGTCCTTCCAGTGAATATTCAGGGAGAATCATACCATGTCTCAATAAATGATGGATTAGTAGCGATAGAAGAGCTTGTTTTTGTTAGAAATAAGGTGACTTTCACAACTTCTGTTTGGGGGATGCAGTCGGGGGTGGTATTTGTGGGGATTAGTTAATTTTGTAATATCTCTGCTAATTCCCTTCCACAAACCACTTTGAATAAATAATCAAAGAGAACCTCATGGGCTTGTTATGTCAATTTACTGGATGCTGCCAGCTCTTCTGTACTGCAGGTTACCTCTGCTTAGCTCTTCTGAGAGAGAAATTCTGGAGTTGCCAGTGTTTAAGTAGTATGTTTTGGTTCTTCTCAACCAACCCTTTTGCTTTTAAGTTTTCAAATGTTGGATCCAGTATACTATCTGCTTTGGTATTTGTGCCATAAAAGATGTATTACCTGTGGCTGGATCTCTTTGATCAGCAAGAGCTATAAACCCCACAACGGGGAGAGCAGAAGGATGGAAGGAAGCATTTCTGACTGCATCAGGACCAAATAATGTTATGAGAAAGGTGCTAAAATGTGTTAAATATTGTCAGAATGGTTTTCAAAAGAACTGTATCATGAAGTTCAGCTGTGCATACTGTAAGGTACTTAATAAATTCCAAGGAAACAGGGGTAGGATTGGATTGACTAAACTGACAGGTAATAGGAATTTGGAAGTGACTTTATCAATGTGTAGCCATTCCCTTCTCCAGGGTATCTTCCTGACCCAGTGATCGAACTCAGTTCTCCTGCATTGCAGGCAGATTCTTTACCCACTGAACCACTAGGGAAGCCTCACTTTATCATTTATCAATAGGGTGTGAAGTTTGCAGTCTTATGTAGAAGGGATTTTTCTAATATTCTAACTTACTTTACAAGTCTTCAGGAAGCAACCGTGGTACATTTTGTCTTAAATAAATATTTCTCAAGGGAGTACTCAAGTGGCTATTAAAATTTTAAGCGCCCTGCATCTTTTTAAATAAATGCTTTTGCTTAGCAAGTACAAATGCAAGTCTCCGAGATTCCCTCGCCCCACTGACTTCTGCCTAACAGAACAAGTATTCATTTTTAGGTGAAAAGAGAGGTCAGGACAGTTAGAAGTCTAAGTAATACTGATGAATGGCTATTTCCTAAATGGCTGCAAAATTTATTAGCATCTCTACTGAGACATTGCACAAGTACTAAATGATGTCAGTGGGTTTTGTGCCTTAGTAAATATCACTAATAAGGTTGCCAAAGAGATACCTCTTGTTGAATGCAGAAAAAATAATTTTTTGTCTTAATCACCATGTATAGAAATTAGAATGGAAAGATCAAGTTCATGGAGAATTTATGTCATATAGCTAGAGTAGTGAGAAAAAAAACACCGTGATGCATGGTAAGTCAGTAGTTTTTTTTAAAACACTAAAGCAGTCTTAATGTTTCCACATTTCATGAGGGAAATACTGTATTAATAAAACTGCTATTTAGGGTTAATTATTGGTGCTACACATTGCTGTGATATGGCATTTAGTAATGTCTTTCCCCTTTTTTTATTCCATTAGCCAGTGATATGATAGTAAACACTACAAATTAAGTGAATCTTGTTTGAAATAAAAGAAGTACATGTTCCTGAAATTTAAAACAACTTCCCATATCTCACTTCTCCTTATAGTGGGGTCAGGCACATACAGTGAGGTCAATGACAAGCTCGTCTGTGGTTAACTCTCATTGCTGACCTTATTAATAAACCCTAGATCGGCATGCTTGACATCCTGCAGCATGTCTTCCTTCGGAGAAGGCAATGGCACCCCACTCCAGTACTCTTGCCTGGAAAATCCCATGGATGGAGGAGCCTGGTGGGCTGCAGTCCATGGAGTCGTGAAGAGTTGGACACGACTGAGCAACTTCACTTTCACTTTTCACTTTCATGCCACCAGGGAAGTGCATGCATTGGAGAAGGAAATGGCAACCCACTCCAGTGTTCTTGCCTGGAGAATCCCAGGGACGGGGGAGCCTGGTGGGCTGCTGTCTATGGGATTGCACAGAGTCGGACACGACTGAAGCGACTTAGCAGCAGCAGCGACACGTCTTCCTTAGGACTTCCTAGAGTCTCCTGAAGTTCAGGCTTTCAAAAGTGAACTTGTTATTTCTCTTCCACTCTCTTTGATGTCCTTCCTTGATACTTATCAGGAAATAAATTCTTCAGATTGTCTTAATCTCTGTTACTGGCAACAGAATTCCCCTGGATCATTCCTTCCCATGACTGGTCATGTGTCAGGTTCTATTGATCTGGCTTTGCAGATCCTCTGTCTAATCCTCAATCCCTCATTTCCAAGCCCAGTCTCATTACTTCAGTGCTAGTAGTCAAGTATTTTGCCTTTTAAAATCAACAACAATACTTTACACACAAGTATGATGATACAGAGAAATGTTATGTTATAGTATGAATACCCTCATCTTAAAGTACATGTATATATGTGTGTTTTAATGAAACATAGACTCTAAATTTTAGAGAAACCCTTAACCTAATTATTTTATGAGAACAATTGTGTTTTCTACTTGGCAGTGAAGTAGTGATCTCTGTTAATGAACAGATGACTTTGGGTGGCATTGCTTCTGATTTCTTCACCTGGCAGATTCTAACAATTTGTTTTTTTTTCTTGGAGAAAGCTGATACTATGTACATGTGATAATATAGAGATTGAACGGCTCTTCTTCTGATTCATTTAGTTCCAGGGAAAAATATGATTCTGTATATAATAAAGACTTAGCATGCTGTGTAAAATATAGGTGGAACGTATTATTTATACTTTATCTTCTATCTTCAAGATTTTAGTGTTGTGGCAGTATTTTACAAGCTCAGACTAGGGTTCTGAATCAGGGGATAAGGCAAAAAAACAAACCAAGTTATGGAGCGAGACGTAACACTATATATCTCTTGTCAAATAGACAACCTGATTTGTCTGCAGCAAAACACAATCTGTGGTTGCGTGGATCCCCTTGTGATCATGCCTCCTTCATGCCTCAGTTTTTCTTTGGATCACCATTTAGTTAAAGCTTTGTAGGTACAGAATTCTGTAAATTCTATCCTACCTAGAAAACCTATCCTATTCTAGAAAACCCTACCAGGGTTTATATCCTGGAAAGCCCCCAACAAAAAACAGAGAAATACTTGAAAGCAAGTAGAAGTGCTAGACAGCACATTTGGATGTGTTGTCATTTGGTGTTAGCAAAACAAAAAACAATCAGCTAAACCTGATGGAGCAGCATGTCATCAACAATGACATTTCCAAACCTGATGTTACAGATAGGGGTTTTATTAGTTAATTAAATGTGTGCAAATTACATGCACTGTTGCGGATAATGTAGAAGAGGGCATGCATGCTTCATTGAAGCTCAATTTCCTTTTTAGAAATTATCACTGAATTAAATCACTTAACTTTCTAAAATCAGCCACCTGTGTTTCTCCAGTCTTTTTATTCTATATTCCTGTGCATTTTCCCCTAAAAAGTTAATTTGTTTACTGCTCAGTAAGTCTTATAATATTTTGGTGGGAAATGTTAGGGGAAAAAGTTCTGATTCAAACAGAGAAGAATGCCAGTGATCTGTAATCCATGTATTTGAGTGGTTTGAGATATAGCAGGGACACTGAAAAATTTGAGCAAGAACTTCTGTCATATTGATTTGTAAGCCAAATTTCATTCCCCAATTTTCTACCACTCCCATGACTTTTGCTCTGATTTATGGGATTTCTTTTTACTAAAATCAAGTAAATCAAACATTTATTTAAACTCCTAGTCTGTTTTCTAATTTATACTGTTTGTACCTTTTCCAATTTCTAACTCCCGCACTTATTCATTCAGCAAATATTTACTGTTTCTAAGATACAGTGGACACCGTTCTTGATGCTGGGAATGTGCTGGTGATTACAAAAGAAATACTGTCCCAACCCTTGGGGAGCTTATTCACTATTTGTACTTTTCAAACTTAAAATTTCATCATCACTAACATGCATTCCATTGCTTATTTGAGGTTGCAGTAGTGGAATCTTGTTTTAAAAAGAACTGTACATTCAGAATTTTACTGTAGAAGCTTGCCTTTTAAACTACTATCAGAAAGAAATTCAGCCCTTCTAAAGAACAGCATTAATGTTAATCTGATACTAGTGATTACATATCACACAGAGAAACAAATGCTATCTTCTGTCGATACCCCCTGTTTCACTCTTGATCATAATAAGAGTGATGTTCTTATTATGATGATGTTCTTATTAAGATGCCTTACATGTTCTCCCAGAAGATTTCCTTTTTTAATATTGCTAGAGGATTGTCTTTTCTATTCATCTTTCCAAGATTTTTCTAGTTCTAGTTGTTCTACCATTGGTTGAGAAATAGCTGAGGTCTTCTAACTGTGGTTGCTAAGTTGTGCATTTTGCCTTTCTGTTCTTGTTTTGTGGCTCTGTTGCTTGGTGCATACACAGTTAAGATTGTTATGTCTTCTTGGTAGAGTGACCCTGCTATAATTATATGATGTCTTTCTCTGTCTTTGGGAATTTTCTTTGCTCTGAAGTCTATTCTATGTAATATTAAAATATATACTCCTGCTTTTATTTGGCAATATATGATGACAGGAAGTTCTGGCTCCCTATGTGGGCTCTACGGGCACTATGGAGGAAAGGCTGATGGATAGTGATAGAGTGCTTATTCCTTTCTAGATCTCCTCTGGCATCACCCACAGAGGATTGAAAGGAGTACCTTGTTACTAGTGGGTGAGGGTGAAGGACAGATTTGTCACGTATTCTCCACTTATAACACAGATTAGGCCCTAACAAATCAGTAGTTACGTTAAATGTAAACAGTCTAAATATACTAACTAAAAGACAGAGATTGGTAGAATGAGTTACAGAACATTTCCCAATTGTTATGCTGTCTGCAAGAAAGCATCTACAAATGTAATGATACAGAAATGTTAAAAGTAAAAGGATGGAAAAAGACATATCATGCAAACGTTAGTCAAGAAGAAGCATGAGTGTCTATATTAAGGAATAAATCCAACAGAAAAAAACATAGCAAATTTAAATGTGAATGTATCAACCAATGGAACATTAAAAAAATTATATTGTGGTTCAAATTACATTTTACTTTTCTAAAGCAGGAATAAAAATGACTTTGTATTTATAGTCTATCATTTTTATTGGAATGGTATTGATATCATGTAATGTTATTAATAAAATACTAATTGATTATAATCATATTTGGATGTTCTAGTCTGAGCAGAATTATAAACTCAAAAGTATGCTGATTTTGTTCAGATTTGCTATTATTTTAATGACATTTTAAGCAATAGTTTAAACGTTTTTGCCACTTGAGAAAACTGTCAGTATTTTACGAGAAGGAATGAAAATACCAGAACTATAAAAAGAAATGTTCAAAAGCTTCAATCAGCCCTTTTGTTAATATTCCTAGCTTTAAAATTATCATCATTAAATCCATATCTATGAAGACAGTGTATTTCAAACAATCAGTATTCTCCGTGGCCTGCTGTACCCAAGCTAACTGACAAGTAATTATGCAGATTGTGTCATTATTGTATTTTTTTTTAAATACCAATAGACATTCCCTCCAAAGCAGCAAGAAATTACTTTTCAAATTCACTTAAATGACACACATTATTCTGCCTTTCTCCGGCAGTCCTTCAATCATGCCCAGAGATCTATGGATAGATGCCTTTAAATTGTGGAGGAGACAGGGTACAACGTTGCATTCTTCATTCCAGACAGTTGTCATCATACTGAAATGAAAACTCTTCTTAAAATTTTAATTACAGTTCCAGAATTAGTATGCTCTTCTGGTTTCTAGATAATATAAAGATTTTGGACATGAATTTGAGTAAACTCTGGGAATTGGTGATGGACAGGGAGGCCTGGTGTGCTGCAGTCCATGGGGTTGCAAAGAGTTGGACATGACTGAGCGACTGAACTGAACTGAACTGAACTGATATGGCAAACATAAACACCTCCAGATCAGAGGCCCCCTTTTATTCCTTGAGTAAAGCAGACTTATAAATAATTTCATAATTTGAAGTCATAATGCCTAATTAAAGACAATGATTAAATATATTGTTTCAGTAAGAGAAAAATAGTGCCAAGGTTTTCTGTTAAAATGATAGAAGATCAAATTCAATAAAGGGATTGATTGTCCAATGATTAGAAACTTAAATGTAGTGAAGTTCTTGGGTTACTCATGTATAAATTTGGCTTCTCTTGTTGAGGAAGAGGCTGGTGGGTGATTGGGATAACCTTTGGTTGGGCATCCGTACAGCCTGACACAATTAATTCGTGTTAGTCAGTCATGTCTTGACTCTTTGTGACCCCACAGACTGTAGCCCGCGAGGCTCCTCTGTCCCTGGAATTCTTCAGGCAAAAAGACTGGAGTGGGTAGCCATTCCTTTGTCCAGGGAATCTTCTCAACCCAGGGATCAAACCTGGGTCTCCTGCACTGAAGGCAGATTTTTTATCATCTGAGACACCAGGGAAGCCCTACAGCCTGACACAAGCATCAGGCAAATTATCAAGGATTACGTTAAGTGGATTTTACCAGCCAGATCTGGTTAGCTTAGATGATTGGGTACATTTTTAATGTAATAATGAAGGATAATCTTGGTTATTGTTTAACAAAATATTTCACATATAGATATCATAAGATTGTTAATTCCCTCTTTAGAAAAAATTCAGAATGGCTCAGTACATGTCAGTGTTTAGAGAGATGGTCTTTATTCCCATTTGTATTGACTTTGATATAGCGAAAAGAGGATCTGTGAAAATAAGAAAATCAGAACACTAATGGATAATAGATGATCTCATAATTTTGATAAACTGGATCTACAGCATGTGGGTGGTAACAGATCTTTTATTCTATTCTTCCAGGTCTAAGTTGAAGTTTAAAATAACTCTTAGCGTCTATATTACCTATTCCAAGGATAGCAGAAAATCAGTTTCATGGCTAGAACGTGTAATGATTCAGGATACATATATATATATATATATATTTTTTTTTAATTGCAGGATAATTGCTTTGCAATACTATTTTGGTTTCTGTCATACATCAACTTGAATTAGCCATAGGTATACATATGTCCTCTCTCGCTTGAACCTCCCTCCCTAGGATATATTTAGTTTGAGAAAGAAGCTTGTGGGGAATCAATTGTGAAACATCCTTTGGGTGGGCATCATACAACCTGCCACATACACCAGGCAGATTGCAAAGGATTATATTAAATGGATTTTATTTGCTAAATCTAATTAGCTTAGATTTTGAGCTACATATTTGTGCAATAATGAGAGAATATTATCTCTTACTGTCAAACTTTATGATTTGGGTAATAGGGAAACAAATTAATGAAAAGTTTTATCAGTTATGAAGTATAATAAATAGTTTGATGGAAAAGTAACACCTTAAAATTGCAAGTTTTTTATGATTGGATCATTTCAGTGGATCATTTCAGTCTGATTGACTCATTCAACACCTGTGTGAAAACTGAGTGCACAGAATGAACCAGATAACTCTTTGCTCTGCAAAGCTCATATGGTAGATGGGTGGCAGACAGTGAACCAATAAACCCATAAAAATATAATCCAACAAGGCTAAGAGGGAGACTGGATGCACGGGTGGAGAAAAGTGTAATGCAGTATCACATAGCAATAAGTCCATGAGGAAATCAGAAGCCAATGGAAGCACATTTATGTATGGGCTACATTGGTCTTACGTTGGTAAAGCATTCCATTGGGTTATTTGCTGACCTGTTTCTGGATTGATGAAAGTAAAGACTTACTTTGGTACTTGGTTAACTTGGATGAGCTTTGCTTTCATTAATTCATTTATTCTTTGTTTTTAAAATTTTAATTTATTATTTTAATTGAGGGATACTTGCTTTTCAGAATTGTGTTGGTTTCTGCCAAACATTAACATGAATCAGTCATAGGTATATACATGTATATTTGTATATATCCCCTATATCCCCTCCCTCTTGAACCTCCCTCCCACCTTTCATCCTTTCACTTTACATGTATGCCAAACACCTACTGTACATAAAAAGCTTTATGGTAGACATGTAATTTGGACAGAAGCACTGACCTCTAATTGGTAAGATATAGTATGTAAACGGTAGTTTGTAGTAATAGGATAGAGCATTTCAGATCCGTTGAGAGATGTCAAGATTCTCCTCCTTTGGGGGAGATGGTTTGTCTACAGTGAGTTTGCTTGCTCTTTCTTTTCCCGCATTCTCTCTGGGTCTTCAATGTTTGTGAGAAGAAATGTCTGAAAAAATTCTCAGCTGAGTTGCTTGCACACTGATACTGAGCTTCAGGTTTCAGGAAATGTAGGTTCACTCTTTGGACTTTCCACCAGTCATTTAACCTCTCTGCACCTCATACTTGGCCACGAAGTGAGAAGTATGAGGCAGATACTGTTTTAGATCCTTTGCAATGCAGCTGAGTATGCATTCCATTATTTTAGCCATACACACACACACACACACAAAGGCACAGATACATTGAAATGTAGACGTGATTTTTCATTTTGCGTCTCCTAAACATTTTCCCCCTCTTTTCTTGAATTCGGCCTTTATTCAACAGAACAATATTCTCTGTTCGATTTTGGAATCTATTAGAAGAACCTCACTTCAGTTGACGCCTTAGGATATCAGATATATTATTGTTCATAAAATAGAAATGATGACCAGCAGCCTATATCTGAGAGGTAGGTGATAGAATGTGTATAATTGGAAAATCATTCTTGAAGGACACACTGAACTGCGGCTAGTACTTGTGTGCAATTCTGTTGTGACCAGACAGATGGGTGACTATAAAGAAAATATCTTTCTATTCCCTTCTGAGACATATGCAGGGTCGTCCTTCCTTCGTACTGTCGTGGAGCTACATGCAATTAGCTACAGAATGTTAGCCACCCTGCTGGATGCAGCTCAACATCTCTCTCTGTGGTTTATAATAGTACGAAAGTGACATTAAACCTATCAAACAATGGTATTCAGGCAGCATGGCGTCACACAAACCCAGCTGTTTGTGCTGGTGATTTTGTTTTTCACCAGAGGAGATTTTGGGGGGAAATTTAATGAATGGACAGGCTTATGTTTACTTTTAATGAACCCCAAGTTAATGCTTGGGTCTTTTTCTGTGCGTTTAGATGCAGAGGAGCACATTTCACATCATTACAAAATAAACACACTAATACTCAACCTCTGTTCTTCATTCTGAGCCTCTGCTTCCAGTATTAATAGCTTCCTAGTAGGGAATGTTTGACATTGTTGCTAAACTCTAAACAGGGATCTAATTCAGAGGCAAATTAACATCAGCTATATTTTGACCTTTAATTCCTCTGGCAACTGAAAAACAAACCAAGAAAAAAACAAATGACGTAATGAAAAAATTGACCAGTGTTGAATCCATGAAGCCATCTCTTGTATGTATGTTCCGTTTTGCTTAGAATAGTATGTCCTCCATGACAATGAACTCTGTGAAAGCAAAAGACATAGGTCAGGTTAATATTATTAAAATGAATGCTAAAACCAGTGCCTAGAAGAATGAATTCAGAAAATTGTATCAAATAAAAACTTTTATTTTAATTCCATAGTTAATTCCTGACTTATAATTTATATCTCTGATGTTAGTTAAAGCTGAGGTCAGGTTTTATGGGTTTATAATTAGGGGACCATTAGATAAACATACCATTTGCCTTCATAATATATCCTCTTTCAGTATGACCCAATAACAACAAAAAATGTCCAAGTTCTGTTTAGCAGTTATTTAATCATCAAGCAGTCAAGTTATTGAACATCTCTAACACCCTAAGTCCTGTACAGAGATTTTAAGATGCACAAGATACAGTTGCTGCCCTCGAAGGGTTTAAATCTAATGTAGGGATCTAATGCATCCCTGACATCTTTAGCATCATTCTGGTGATGTCATCAAATTCACATGGGGATCTTTCATAAAATAATCTCCTGGTCATCCCAGGAGATTCTGATCCAGTGGGTCCAAGTTAAAACTCAGAAATCAGACTTTTCTAGAGGTCTCCTAATGATTTCAGTAAATGTTTAGACCTGGCATTTTTTTAAAAATTGAAATTTAACATTTAATATGTAACATTTTATAAATTTAAAGTGTACCTGTTAATTTGATACATTTATATATTGTAATACCATTGATATTGTAAGAAAAATTAGCATCTGTATCATGTTTCATAATTATTATTTCTTTCTAATGGTTAGAATACAAAATTGGGAACTTCTGAAATAAGTCAAGTATTTTAGATCTGGAAGAAACTTAGAGAATATATATTCTAACACCTTCCCTGTAATGGAAAGCCTAGAGATTCCAGAGCTGGTGATAGAACTCATAGAATTACGAGTCTTGATTAAGAATATTCCCTGTGTTCAAGTACAGTTTTGATCTCTGCAGAAGCTGGAAAGTTGATGAGTAATAAGGTCATTAATGTGCTTATTTCTCTACATGTCTGTCCAGGGCATTTTCTGCTTCAACAGAGAGTCTTTTCCTTGTGCTGGATGTGGAAGCGACCCAACATACCAGTGAATAAGTACCAGTAATATTAAGTCATGGAAGAGATGATAAGGGCAAGAAGAAGCTCAGATGAAGCGTAGCTTAAATATATTACTAATATGGATTTTGCTGCTGTTTGGAAACTTGTAGTTAGTGTCACAACCCTGCAATAATTCAGCCTCTTTTAATCTCACCTGCCTTTATTTTAGAAACAGGTTGAATAAAAATAACAAAAAAAGGAGAGATAATGAAATAAAAATATTTAGCAAATTACTACTCTAGTAATTCCTAGATTCCTATCTTCCTCATCAGTTAAGTTTGGACATGGTAAGCCCATTTTTTTGTTTCATTGGTTGCTCTTTAGTCATTTAAGTTGTGACCCCATGAACTGCAGCACACCAGGCTTCCCTGTCCTTCACTATCTCCTGGAGTTTTCTCAGACTTATGTCCATTGAATTGGTTATGTCATCCAATCATCTCATTCTCTGTTGTGCCCTTCTCTTCTTGCCCTAAATCTTTCCCAGCATCAGGTCTTTTTTCAGTGAGTTGGCTCTTCGCATCAGGTGGCCAAAGTATTTGAGCTTCAGCTTCAGCATCAGTCCTTCCAATGAATATTCAGGACTGATTTCCTTTAGGATGGACTGGTTGGATCTCCTTGCAGTCCAAGGGACTCTCAAGAGTCTTCTCCAGCACCACAGTTAGAAAGCATCAATTCTTGCTCAGCCTTCTTTATGGTCCATCTCTCACATCTGTACATGGCTATTGGAAAAGCCAAAGTGAACATCTTAGTTGCTCAGTTGTGTCCAACTCTTTGCTACCCCATGGACTGTAGCCTGCCAGGCTCCACTGTCCATGCAAATCTCCAGGCAAGAATACTGAAGTGGGTTGCCATGTCTTCTCCAGGGGATCTTCCCAACTCACAGATCAAACCTGGGTCTTCTGCATTGCAGGCAAATTCTTTACAGTCTGAGCCACTAGGAAAAACAATACCTTTGCCTAAACGCAGCTTTGCCAGCAAAGTGATGTCTCTGCTTTTTAACACGCTGTCTAGGTTTGTCATAGCTTTTCTTCCAAGGAGCAAGCATCTTTTAACTTTGTGGTTGCAGTCACCATCTGTAGGGATTTTGGAGCCCAAGAAAATGAAATCTTAGTTTTATTGCTATATTAAGCTTAAAATGAAGGTAAGTTTAGGTGCCATTTTCATCATCCCATGAATAAAAAATTATTTTTTTACTCAAAATTAAGCCTGTGTCCAGAGACATGTTATGATGCATTAGTCTCTGATTTTATCTTTAACAGCCTTATGTTTGAGGCGTGCAGTGGAATGCAAACAGTGATGATCTAGTCATTGCTAAGCAATCAGTTCTCCCATCAGTCAGCTTCTTTAATTGCCACATGCCCCTTCTTCCTTTGAAACCCATGTTATCCTGGCCTTTGTCAATTAAAAATAGCTCCTCTCTAATATGGCATAAGGCCTAATTAATTATTCATAAATTATTATTTTCCTGATTATTCTTCTGACTCTGATGTAAATGACACTAAAAGTCTAGGCTATTTCTGGAATGCATACGAGCAGACAGAACAACGGCTATAAGGGAGGCAAACCAAGGCTGTGTTTGTGCGCAGCAGTGCAATAACAATACGAGCTCCGAGTAGGAGAGAGGTTTTTCCATTAACATTGAGCACTGCTTAAAGAACTTGTGTTTCCCAATGTGCAGAAAGAGTATTTCTTTTTTTCCGCAGCTGTACTTAAATGTTCGATGGAGTGATGAGGTTATACACGAGTGGAAGGCTGTCTGAGTGTATCTGGCTCTTCCGGTGCACTGCCCTCACCCCCACCAACACATACAAGGGAAAAGGAGAATGTGGGTCATCATAAATCCTCCAGTGTGCTCCTGCCACTGTTTTACAACTGCAGGGAAGAATGAGTCTTCCTCATCCTCCCTTCTCCCAGGGCAGCTTCAGAGGACCCTTGGCCTGATGGCCATCCTGTCTGTACAGCCTGTACATGGAAGGGACCTGAAACTGGTCAGGAGCTCTTTGGCAGTCCTGCTTGTTTCCCCTGACCCCTCTTTCATAACAGCTTCTTGTGCCAGAGCCATTTGTTTTAAAACTTCCTTGCAGTGGACAGCAGAAGTTGGAGAGAATGGGAAGTGAAGTGAAAGTGAAGTCGCTCAGTCGTGTCCGACTCTTTGCGACCCTGTGGACTGTAGCCTACCAGGCTTCTCTGTCCATGGGATTCTCTAGGCAAGAATACTGGAGTGGGTTACCATTGAGAGAATGGGAAGGGGCCAGAAATGTGGGTTTTCCCACTTTGCTACTTCCTGAGAGTATAACTGGTGAATCTAGGAATCTTTCCTGCCCTTGAGAGTGAAAATTAGAACTATAAAAAAAAAACAAAACAAAACAGCATGTTTGTACGTGCTGGAATCTGTAATAGGTGGTGGATTATCTCAGAGTAGGACTGACTGCATCTCTGATTATTTATGGAAGAGATATACATTTGGGGGGGCGTGGACTGAGGTTGGTGAGGAGAAGAGGATACAGAAAAAGCCTTTGCTGGTCCTGCGTGCAAATGCTGTCTACACAGGTAGTAAGAACAGAGACCCTTCCCTGGAACACTGGCCTCGGTCTTGGTTGTTACTGTGAGCTCTAGAGCTAGGAAGAGCCATGGTGTCAAGATAGTGTGGGCTACTTTCATCGAATTCATGTAACCCAGCCTCGCTTAGGCATAATATCTGTAGCATAAAGCATATATATCACTAAAAATAACTGAATGAGTATAGTACTGGACATGGGCTTCCCAGGTGGCTCAGTGGTAAAGAATCCACCAGCCAATGCAAGAGACTGCAGGAGACTCAGGTTCAATTCCTGGGTTGGAAAGAACCCCTGGAGGAGAAAACGGCAACTCACTCTAGTATTCCTGCCTGGTAAATTCCATAGAGAGTGAAAAAGTTGAGAGAGTGAAAAAGCTGGCTTAGAGCTCAACTTTCAGAAAACAAAGATCATGGCATCCAGTCCCATCACCTCATGGCAAATAGATGGGGAAAGAGTGGCAGACTTTATTTTTGGGGGGCTGCAAAATCACTGCAAATTGTGACTGTAGCCATGAAATAAAAAGACGCTTACTCCTTGGAAGAAAATTTATGACCAACCTAGATAGTATATTAAAAAGCAGAGACATTACTTTGCCAATAAAGGTCTGTCTAGCCCAGGCTATGATTTTTCTAGTAGTCATGTATGGATATGAGAGTAGGACTATAAAGAAAGCTGAGCGCCAAAGAATTGATGCCTTTGAACTGTGGTGTTGGAGAAGACTGTTGAGAGTCCCCTGGACTGCAAAGAGATCCAACCAGTCCATCCCAAAGGAAATCAGTCCTGAATGTTCATTGGAAGGAGTGATGCTAAAGCTGAAACTCCATTACTTTGACCACCTGATGCGAAGAGCTGACTCATTTGAAAAGACCCTGATGCTGGGAAAGATTGAAGACAGGATGAGAAGGGGATGACAGAGGATGAGATGGTTGGATGGCATCACCGACTCAATGGACATGAGTTTGAGTAAATTCTGGGAGTTGGTGATGGACAGGGAAGCCTGGCGTGCTGCAGTCCGTGGGGTTGCAAAGAGTTGGACATGGCTGTGTGACGGAACTGAACTGAACTGAAATTCCATGGACAGAGGAGCTTGGCAGCCTGCAGTCCATGGGATCGCACAGAGTCGAAGATGATTGAGCGACTGAGGACACACGAGTTCTGAACTGAAAATTTTAATTTTAAAAATGCATTCAGGATTGTGTTTCCCAACTTCATGGTGAAATAAAATCAAAATTTACATAATTACCATCAAATAGGGTAATTCTGCTAGAAAGCTGCCTTGGTCTGTATAGATAATACCAGAAGTACTTTATTCCTGTTAGCCCTTTGATTTGTTTGTCCTTTATATATCATATATTCTGTTATACTGTAGGATTCTAGCAGCAATACAGATAACCTTTGACAAAAGAAAACACTTGACAACTTTATGCATGCATGTTAAGTCACTTCAGTTGTGTCCAACTCTGTGCAATCCTATGGACTCTCTCTGTTGGATTCTCCAGGCAAGAATAGAGGGTATGTGGACTTCTCTTGTGGCTCAGTGGTAAAGAATCCACTTGCAATGCAAGAGACGCAAGTTCGATCCCTATGTTGGGAAGTTCCTCTGGGCAGATGAGACAGGTTGTAGTCCATGGGCTTACAAAGGAGTCAGGCACAATTTAGTGATTACAGCTTATATATATATTATATACAATATATAGGGTATATATAATATGTGTTATTATATAAAATATATATGTATAATATTGTAGCTCTGCTCATTTTAGGCATTTCCAAACACTTCCATGTACACAATGGTTATTTCCAGCTTCATTTCAATAAATACTTATAAAATAAATAGATCAATGTATTAACAATCATTAAGAATATGAATAAGTTTAAGTGAATGTCTTCAGAAGGATATCTTGTATTAATTTCTTTTTCTTGCTGAATTATTTCCACTTAAATAATTTCTGTTCCAACATGTAGCCTTCAAATCAGTTTAATCATTATAGCTGAGCTAGATGGTCATATAAATATATTTACATACACACTCACACACGCACAGAAGTCATCTACAAACCTCATTCAGGCTACAACTGCAAAAAAGACAAATGCGTCTTTGTCAGTAGCTCTGAAGTGCCAAAGGACACTCTACGTTGAGAGTTAGGATGGGCTGTAGAAACATCAGAGCTGGAAAGTGAATCTCCCATGACCTCCTTCCTAAGCCAGAATCTATATGAAAGTTCAAGAAGTCAGGAGCGCAAACTTGTGATGACCCACATCACAAAGGGTAGGAGGAAGCTCTGTGTCCTGGCCAAGGTAGATGAGGAAAGAACATGGAAGTGGTTAGTGTCAGCAAAGGGGCAAGAAGGTAGGGAGGGGTCCTGCACGATTCTTTCTGCTGAACAGCTGTTGGAGTTTACAACTAGCTTTTATGAGCCCTATGGAGATTACTTGGTGGAGGGACAGTGCAGTGTAAAGGGTCAGGGGTGGAGAGTTCATTGGTCTGGTTTGAGAAAACAGTGATAAAACAAAAGGAATCCATCTCTTTAGAACTCTCTTTGTTAGCAGCAGTGTTCCAATATCTCCAGATAAAATTCTGTGAAGCAAAAAAGAAGGACTTCTGATCATACTGTAGTTCTCTAACTTCAATTTGCTTTGATACAAATAAATTGTTACATGTGTATCTTGTTATTAAGAACTTGATTTGAAGTGGGGCATCCTCACTGCTCTCCTGTCTGAAATAAGAGATTAAAAAAATATCTATGCTAACTAAAATGGAATGTTTAATTTCATCTGGAAACTTTAAGGATGAAGACTATATAATTCAAAAGGAGCACCTTTTGCTAAAAAGAAAGCAACAGGCAAAATTGAAAAGTTAATCAAACGAACGTATATTTTAAGCAAACTGGTTGCATTTTCATTTGGAATAGCATTTTCAAAGGCATGTTTTTGAAATAACACTGTAGATTAAAACTCAATATTCATTTTCTGATTTTCATTTGCATTCAAAATCATAGTCTCGCTTTGAACACTGTAAGGTGTTTTACAAACCTGTAGTGGAATAACTAAGCTTTTGAAATAATATAGTAAGCAAAATATAAATATCAAGGTTCTAATAATTATTTCTCCAGGCAAAGGATTGAATATAATTGTATATTTTTGAAATCAGAAATGACCAGAGAAATTAATTTGCAATTTGATGGCTTCCTGCTGCCTTCTTGATAAACTTGAAACTCCTTAGTGTGAAATACAGGTACTCGCTTCAGTCAGATATATTAACTTCATCATCTGACTCAATTGTTTGCTCATCGTGTTTCTTCTGCTACAGCTTGGTGCCTATGTTGTTGTTCCCCCAATCCAGGCCAGCCTTGGCATTTCTCCAGCTGGAAACCCGTATTTAATTTTCAAAGCCCAGTTTCAATATCACCTGTCTGGTAATGCATCTCTTAAGCCCTCAGTTAGTCACTCCATTTTTTAGTGTTTGTTCGGCACTTTGTATACAGTGATGCTTTAGTAGTTAGTATATTTCACATTATGCTTTTATAGGTTGTAAATCTTTGTAGATTGTGGTTCTTACTCCTATAGCATGCATGTGTGTGTGTTAAGGCACTTCAGTCATGTCCAACTCTTTGTGAGCCTGAGGTCTGTAGTCTGCCAGGCTCCTCTGTCCATGGGATTCTCCAGGCAAGAATACTGGAGTAAGTTGCAATGCCCTCCTCCAGAGCATCATCCTGATCCAGGGATTGAGTCTCCTGAGTCTCCTGTAGTACAGGCTGATTCTTTACCACTGAGCCACCAGGGAAGTCCCCACTCCTACAGAATAAGTCCCCTTTTAATAACAATCCTTTTATAATGCCCTCATTATCTTTACATGAAGTCTTTAGATGTATGACTTACCCATCTGTGTTATTTTTTAAAATCTGTATAATCCCTAAACTGTAATGGGAAATAAGATAAAACCAGTTTATATTATACTTAAATCAATGGTAAGTGCTAAAGAGTAATTCTGTTACAAAGTAGAAATGACCCCTACAAATTTTCAACATGTAACCTGGGGAACAGTATCTTCCATATCAAGAAACACAGACAGGAACTCTGAGCTCTGTTAGCCTGGACTACATCTGAATAGCTTATCATTTATCCTACAGTCTATACAGTAAGTAAAGGATTATGTCTGTAATACTACACTGAGAGTGACCTGAAAATGAGTAATTAAGATGTCATATTATTTTGTATCCCACATGTGTAGTACTCAATGGTTTTAGTCAAGTATGTCTTAAAACACATCAGAAATCTATTAAGAACTTAAAATAAGTGGAGGCATGAAAATGAGTGACTAGTTTTCTGAATTTCAATGCATTGATATTTTTTATATATGCATCTCTAGCTTTTTCAAAGAAGGAAGGAGTAAATGAAAAATATCAAAATGCACATGTTGAATTGTCATTATTATATACTTATATGTTCTGGAGTTTGTTATATATGTGTATACCCTGAGGTTCAGAGAACTTGGGATCCAATCTTTTTGAGCCATTTTTTTAGTTCCCTAAAAAATGGGATAGGATACCCTTCAAAATGTTATTGGATGCCATAAAACTGTTAAGGATATTTGAATGCATTGTTTTTCTAGTTCAGTTGCTTTTTTTTTTTTCATGCTGTTATACCTCCAATTTTTTAAACAGTGGGAAAATACATGTAGCTTTTATTAATCCTATATGTTGCCTATAGATTATGAAAATTTGGTGTACACTCTTGAATAATGAAGCAAAATAGTGTCATAGTTTCTAAAGTTAATAGGACTAAATAATTAAAGAAGCAGCCAAGAAGGTTTGCTTTGGGTTATAGAGTACTTGCCCACCACTTCATGGCAGATAGATGGGGAAATAGTGGAAACAGTGTCAGACTTTATTTTTTGGGGCTCCAAAATCACTGCAGATGGTGATTGCAGCCATGAAATTAAAAGACACTTACTCCTTGGAAGTAAAGTTATGACCAACCTAGACAGCATATTAAAAAGCAGAAATGTTACTTTGCCAACAAAGGTCCATCTAGTCAAGGCTATGGTTTTTCCAGTAGTCATGTATGGATGTGAGAGTTGGACTGTAAAGAAAGCTGAACACTGAAGAATTGATGCTTTTGAACTGTGGTGTTGGAAAAGACTCTTGAGAGTCCCTTGGACTGCAAGGAGATCCAACCAGTCCATTCTAAAGGAAAACAGTCCTGAATATTCATTGGAAGGACTTATGCTGAAGCTGAAACTCCAATACTTTGGCCACCTGATGCAAAGAACGGACTCATTTGAAAAGACCCTGACGCTGGGAAGGATTGAAGGTGGGAGAAGGGGGTGACAGAAGATGAGATGGTTGGATGGCATCACCGACTCAACGGACATGAGTTTGGGTAAACTGCAGGAGTTGGTGATGGACAGGGAGGCCTGGCTTGCTACAGTCCATGGGGTCGCAAAGAGTCAGACACAACTGAGCAACTGAACTGAACTGATAGAGTACTTGAACAATTTAAAAAGCTTAATGCAGAGTGTTGGAAGTCTCCATTTGTTCTTTTCCTAGCAAGGATAGGATTTCCCTGGTGGCTCAGATGGTGAAGAATCTGTCTTCTACACAGGACACCCAGGTTTAATCCCTGGGTCGGGAAGATTCCCTGAAGAAGGGAATGGCAACCACTCCAATATTCTTGCCTGGAGAATTCCATGGTCAGAGGAGCCTGGTGGGCTACAGTTTATGGGGTTGCAAAGAGTCAGACTTGACTGAGCGATTCACACTGACTGACTAGTAGGAGTAAGTTAATGTTGAATGGTATTTAAGTGGGAAAGTGTTGGCAGTCAGTATTTACATATCCTTTATGCTTTTGATATCCAGGAGCAAGAATCTCCTGTGTTTATTGCCTAAGTTTATCAACTTTAGCTTAAAAATTGATGATGAGAAAAATGGGGAAAATAGATAAATTTAAATCACAGAAATTATTCCAGCTAATTAAATTAGAAGCATAAAAAATTGTGTGGAAAATCCATTGCAGGAGAGTTATAAAGACTGGTTTCACTGAATACCCAGACATCAATTTTGTAACTGAGCACTGAGGTGCATTGAAAATCAGGGAGTGTTGGGAAAATTGACTTGGGATAAATTCTGAATAGACTGATTTTTTTGGTACGTTTAGAAATACAGATACCAATATAAGAATATGCAGAGTCGTATAAATGTACTTAAATACATCCCAGGGTGATGTGTAAGTGTCCTCATTCAATTATTCCTCATGTTCTCAAAGATCTTAGAATATTAAGGGGGATTTTTTTTTTTTTTTTT
>SJYT01026485.1:236855-277543 GCA_006410635.1 Cephalophus harveyi | reverse complement strand
TTTTTTTTTTTTTTTTTTACTTCTAGGACAATCTTTTTGAACACTTATTAAACACATTGTGATTTGCCTCAAATGTAGCAAGCCTTAAGGGTAATCAATAACCAGGGATGCTTTTGGAGAAACTCTCAGCTGTGGTTAAAAGAAGGGGAACTTGAGTATGGCTGTCAAAAAATGTCAGTGGGGAAAATTGTTGATGACATTAATGCTCTGTGTTTCCTTACTTTTTTTTCCCCTTGTTCTCTCCTTGCTTCCTCCTTAGTTTTCTAATTTCATAGTTGAAGAAACTGAATTCTAATGGATTTCGGTTACTTCCCCAGTGTCATTTCATGGGATTAATTACAGAGGTGGCACCAGACTGAAGACATCCTAATTTCTAATCCTGGGATTTTTTTTTTTTTTTTTCACCACATCACACTGCTTCATTTTTTTCCCCTCTGTCCATTCAATCTACTGATACATACATTTTAGTATTTACTGTTTGTTAATGGCTGCCAGGTAGAAGGTTGTACCAGGGGCTCATCACTTAGAAGGTGTTACTTTCTTAGATATTCTTCAGTGAAAATGCCTGAAATGCTTCAGTATTAAAGGGGAACAAAGACATACCTTCCAACTTGAATTTGTTTTAGTGTGTGTGTGTGTGTGTGTATATATATATATATATATATATGATATACATATGCATGCATATATATGTATATATACATTTATATGTGTATATATATCTATTTGGTCAGTAGGTATGTATTTTAGAACTTTAGTGAAGTCACATTGAAGGAAAAGCTTTCACTTTCCATTGTTTGGACAAGCTTTTCAGGCAGTCTTCCAAATGATGTTTTGATTGATTTCTTACTGATGCTGATGTTGACCAGCATTGTAATCTAACTTGAGATCAGCAGGCATGTCTGTTCAGTGAAGTGTAATAGACACTCAACTATAATGTTTTCTAATTAGCTTGAATCCTAGAGATGATATAATGGGCCATTCTTTTTCATTCCTCATTGAATGTTGTGATTAATTATTGATCAAGTATGAATGTTTCAAACTTTTTATTTCAAATTAAGACAATCAAATTAAACTTAAAATTTGACTTTTAGCTTTTTTCAGTTGATTTAAAGTAATTCTTCATGATCTTTAATACAGACATCTTCTCTATTTGGTATTAATAAATCTAGTACCACAGATTCATTTAATGTCTGTATTATTATTAGCTAGCCTGTGATTCTGTGGAAAAGTCACTGGCAATTACATTGTCATAATTTATTAAATCGTGCTAAGGAAAAGAAAAATCTAATCCAATGAAATTTTTTCCAGTATTAAGAACAATTATTTCATAAAGTAAAAAGTCACAAAATGTGTGAAATTCCAGCATACCTTCATTGTTTCACTGTTCTTTGTTAAAGAGAAAAATTGCCAAAATTCATAGAAGAGTAGATGTAAGAGATAAACAGACATTTTGCCAAAGTTATATAGCAAGGATATTTGAAAACTGTTCACCATGGATCCTTAGGGAAATTCAATTTAAACAACAGTGAGAAAGCATGACAAACGTACAAGGGTTAGAATGAGAATGATTGACCAATCTATGAATCTTTTGTTTTCTTGAGCTTTGTTTCCGGTAAAATCATCTCCTAAAGAAGTAAATGGTGCTGTCTATTTGTATATCTGAAAAATTGCCATATTGTGCTATTTCTTTTATTAGTATGAATATTATTTATATTTCTTAGAAAATTCAGTTTCTATGTCTAGGACTAATTAAAAGAAATGGTTAATGAAGCAAGCTTATCTTCAGAATTCTTCCATTTCCCTCATTATCTTACCCTTACTCAATCTATCTTTACCCACATAGTGTCTTTATGGGATTCCTCATCTTTCCACATCAATTCATAATTGTTTTCTGGATTCATGTGATGGCAAAGATCTCAAGATTACAGCTCCAATCATTGGGAACAATTGTCATGATCAGATGGTGATATCTGTCCCGTGACCATCTCACCAGTGTATTTGGTGTATCTGTTTAACATCTTGACAACTAACTAATCTGAAAAAGAAATCTCTATTAATGTATTGAGAATGGTTGACTGCCAGCTTCTCCTTCCTCTTCCTGTAACCATAGCTTGTGTATAGTTTAACCATGACCTTCTGAAGGGTATATGACTTATTTATTTTTAATGTGTTTTTGGCTAGTGCTGGGAAATTGAATTTCCCAGTCATGCACTTTGAGAAAAATCTTCCTGTTGGTCTTGTAGATTTTACCTTAGGTATTGTACAGATTAAGAATAATTTTTATATAGTACCTGAACACACTCAATAACTTTACAGTATTTTTTCCTTGGGATTTAATATCTCCTTGATAGCTGTGAAAAGAAGAGAGGCGAAAAGCAAAGGAGAAAAGGAAAGATATAAGCATCTGAATGCAGAGTTCCAGGGAATAGCAAGAAGAGATAAGAAAGCCTTCTACAGCGATCAATGCAAAGAAATAAAGGAAAACAACAGAATGGGAAAGACTAAAGATCTCTTCAAGAAAATTAGAGATACCAAGGGAACATTTCATGCAAAGATGAGCTCGATAAAGGACAGAAATGGTCTGGACCTAACAGAAGCAGAAGATATTAAGAAGAGGTGGCAAGAATACACGGAAGAACTGTACAAAAAGATCTTCCCGACCCAGATAATCATGATGATGTGATCACTAATCTAGAGCCAGACATCCTGGAATGTGAAATCAGCAGAGTACATCATGAGAAATGCTGGGCTGGAAGAAGCACAAGCCGGAATCAAGATTGCCGGGAGAAATATCAATAACCTCAGATATGCAGATGTTGCTTTTGAACTGTGGTGTTGGAGAAGACTCTTGAGAGTCCCTTGGACTGCAAGGAGATCGAACCAGTCCATTCTGAAGGAGACCAACCCTGGGATTTCTTTGGACGGAATGATGCTGAAGCTGAAACTCCAGTACTTTGGCCACCTCATGCGTAGAGTTGACTCATTGGAAAAGACTCTGATGCTGGGAGGGATTGGGGGCAGGAGGAGAAGGGTATGACCGAGGATGAGATGGCTGGATGGCATCACTGACTCGATGAACGTGAGTCTGAGTGAACTCCGGGAGTTGGTGATGGACAGGGAGGCCTGGCATGCTGCGATTCATGGGATCGCAAAGAGTCGGACACGACTGAGCGACTGAACTGAACTGAACTGATGATAGTTTATTTAATCATGCCAAATGCTTATAATTTACTCTTTCTGAAGGCTCCAGTATCGTGTCTTCCTTTTGATTATTTTACTGCCTATATGTAAACAATATATATAATCATTACTCTTAAGAAACTAATGCCGGCAAACAATTGTGTGTCTCGATTTGGTGTTTCCTCTCATTTACAAAAGGCTGGAAGGATAACATGGAAATATCAGTTATCTTACGACATTTCTTAGATTTAGTCATCGATAACTGAGGGGAAAAAAAAGTTAAAGGTTGATATTAAAGTTAATTTATGTGAAAAGTATTTTAACACCAAAGCACTCTCTAGGTTCACTTATAGTATTAAAACATTTACAGGTGCTATTCATTCAGGTAACCTTGAGAGTTCTTAAAAGTGTCTATGATTTGCTTTAGAGACTGAAATGAGATCAGGAGAAAGGAAGTCAGTTGCCTGTGTGATGGGCTGGGGTCTGATTCATCTTTGTTTCAATCTTGAGATGTATGGGGATGTTTTCCTTTTAGATATTTTGCTGTTTCTGAGTTTGGATTTGTACAATGAGATTAATGTTGTTTTCATGCCTACTTGCAAAACATCTATTATGCAGCCCAGGGATCAAGAAGTAATTTTGACATTCAGGTCTTATTCTTTAAGAAATAGTTTGCAAGGCTATAGCTGTCATAGATAGTGATTTCTCTGATGGATCTGGGCAAAGTAAATTAAAAACTTTCTGGAAAGAATTCACCATTAATTATGCCATCAAGAATATTTGTGATTCATAGGAAAAGGTCAAAATAGAACATTAATAGGAGTTTGAAAGAAGTTAATTTCAACCCTCGTAGATGTCTTATGTGGAGTTGCTTCTTATGGGTTTCAAAAAAGTGGTTTCTTGAGCTGGGTTCTATTCCTGGTGAAGATGCTGTGAAGATTGTTGAAATGACAACAAAAGGTTTAAACTATGATATAGATTTATTTGATAAAGCAGAGGCAGGGTTTGAGAGGATTGACTACAATTTTGAAAAAAGTTCTACGGTGGGTAGAATATTATCCAGCACTATAGCATGTTACAGAGAGATTGTGAAAAGAAGAGTCAGTTGATGCAGCAAACTTTGTTGTTGTCTTTTTTTAAGAAACTGTTTCAGCCACCCCCACCTTCAGCACCTACCAGCCTGATCAGTGAGCAGCTATCAACATGAAGGCAAGCCCCTCCAGTAGCAAAAAAAGAAAAAGAAAAACACTTTTTGAAGACTCAGAGGGTAGTATTTTTTTTTCTTTTAGCAATAAAGTATTTTTAATTAAGGTATGTGCATTGTGTGTGGATTTTTTTGGATATAATGTTATTGCACACTTTAGGGCGTCCCTGGTAGCTCAGATGGTAAAGTGTTTGCCTACAATGCAAGAGACCTGGCTTCAATCCCTAGGTCGGGAAGATCCTCTGGAGAAGGAAATGGCAACCCACTCCAGTATTCTTGCCTGGAAAATCCCTTGGACTGAGGAGCCTGGTAGGCTACAGTCCATGGGGTTGCAAAGAGTCAGACACGACTGAGCGACTTCACTTTCACGTTCACAATGGACTACAGAATGCTATGAACATAACTTTTAGATGCCTGGGGAAACCAAAAAATGCATGTGACTCACTCTACTGTGATACTTGCTTTATTGTGGTGATCTGGAGCTGCTCCCACAGTATCTCCGAGTGTACCTGCCTAGAAAAATAGAATGATGAAAAAAAAAACTTATTCTTTAAGACATTACACTGGTTTGAGTAACTCTGCGTATTATGTTAGACTTAATACAAAATTAGCTCTTATTTGTATATTGAGTTTCTGAAGGTTTGAGTGGTGAATGAGAGGGAGAGTTGTATATGCCCATGAGCTTTACTGTGACACCAGACAGACAGTGAACAAGCTGGGTGTGTTTTCACTGTGCAGTGAGATACCCTTCTGTGGTTTGGAAAGACTGCTTTTTTTCAGCATCTGCTCTCCTAAATTTGAATCATATGTTCACCCATTTATTCATTCATAAAATATTTGCTGACCAGGCACAGTGCTAGGCATTAGATATACTGTGTTGAGGTCATTGCCTCCAAGGAGATTCTATTCTACTGGAGAGACCCAGGAAATAGACAAGACATCCAAACTATTATATGAAAAATTGAGAAAAACATTAAGGAATGCACAGAGAGCTATGAGAGATAGGAATGATACCAAGAGGGAGGAGGGATCATAGAGACCAAAAGGAATTTGAAGAATATGGAACCAGCTACACAAAAAGCTTGGCCCACATGGATAGCTCTTGAGTTTGGCATGATCCAGAAACTGAGAGCTGGACAAGTGTAGCTAGAGCATTGGTGAGGGGAAGGACGTGAAATGGGAGAGGTTGGCAGGGGCCATGTCATTAGGAGTTTCCTAAACCATGGCCAGGACCTCGGCGTGTGTGCAACAGTAAGGGAGGTCATACTAAGCTTTAAGCAAGGAGTGACTTGATCCATATGATCTGTGGTTTGAAAAGCAACTGCTGTGGAAAAATGGATTAAAGGAGCACCTAAGGAGAAAGTGGAGAAACTTAGACAATCAAGCAGTGCCAATGGCAGTGTGGATAGACAGAGCTGGACACAATTCCGAATTCATTCATTTTTAACTCAACAATCTGAAAAATACAGAGAAAGGGATGTTTCAGGACACATGTTTCAGTCCATGATCCTTAATGTGGCTCCTCCTCTTTAAACATCTAAAACTTGTTGTGCATTTCTAATTAACACTTTTTTGTTTTCCAGTTGTTGATTCTAAGAGAAATTCCCCTATTTTAACTATAGTTCACATAGTAATAAGTATATTTTTTGTTCGATTGTCATTTACATAGTTGCCATTTTTGTGGGTGACAGTGGTTGAGTGTAGGCTGGTTCATGTGGTTCAACTTAAAAGACTCAGAGTTTGACAGTTCTCATTGAAACATTTGTCTACTGTCAATGTGGTCTCTAGTAAGAGAAATATTCTCCTTCTCTGTGGATAAATAAATGAAGGGTCCAGATGGCATTGCTGTGATGGAAGATGCATTATGGCTATTCCTCAGTCCGTAGACACATAGAGCACCCTCTCTGGATAATCCAGGATAAAGGGGAAAATGAAATGGCCACCTTATTGAAAAAGTCCACCTTTCCACTGTAGTCAGTCAAATGCTATTATCCTTTTATTACTCTGTAATTTTGAGGGCAAGTTCAGTGAATAACTGTGGAGGCTATTAAGAGCTGTCATGGAAAATTTATCTGTCTTTAAATGGAAGGTAGAAACATTACTGCAGGAGCAGTGCTGCTTCGATACAGATAATTCTCCTCTTTGAGCCCTTTAAAACACTGTTTATTGTTTCTTACTACATCTCCCCAGACTGATCTAACACTCGTAATTGTGATCCTGCCTTTTTTTTTTTTTTTTCTCTTGTCAGGAATAAAATTTATGGAAGAAGCGTGGCCCATGGGAGCCAACCCTGTTTCGTGTTAGTGTCTGCACTAATAGTACACAGTGAAGGTCAATAGTAACTTACAGAAAACATGATTAAATCCACCCATCTGCCTAACAGGTAGAAGTTCTAGAAAGGGCCTCTGCCATCCTCCACACTCTAGTCTTACCTTGGGATTATGAGAGTAAAGCTCGAGCTGGTGGATACCATCATGATGACAGAAGTGAAGTGAAGTGAAGTTGCTCAGTCGTGTCCGACTCTTTGCGACCCCATGGACTGTAGCCTACCAGGCTCCTCCCTCCATGGGATTCTCCAGTCTAGAGTACTGGAGTGGGTTGCCATTTCCTTCTCCAGGGGATCTTCCCAACCCAGGGATCGAACCTGGGTCTCCTGCACTCCAGGCAGACACTTTAACCTCTGAGCCACCAGGGAAGCCCCATGATGACAGAAAGAACTTAATATTTCAGAACATCACTGTTTTATTTATCTGTGAATGCTGCACAAACCTGGTATCTTAAAACAACAGAAATTTGTGCTCTTACAGTTTTGGGTGCCAGAAGTTAAAAATCAAGGTGTCTGCATGGCCATGCTCCCTCCCAAGTCTCTAAGGGAGAATCCTTCCTTGCTTCTTCCAGCTCTAGGCTCTGTTTGGCATGTGACTGCATCAGTTCACTGTCAGCCTCTGTCTTCACTTGCCTTTTTTCCCTGAGTCTCAGTGTATCCCTTCTGTCTCTTATAAGAACATTTTCCTTGGATTTAGGGCTCTCCTTAATACATCATTTTCTCAGCTTCATCCTTAACTTAATTTCATCTGCAAAAGCTTTCCAAATAAGAACATATCCTGAGGTTCCTGGTGGATCTGAATTGAGGGGACAGTGTTCCTATCCACTATAGTCACTGACTTGGAACACAAAGCAAAGACATGTGAGTTGGCACTTTTATTTTCTCATCTGAATTTTATAAACTTTCATCAACAATAACATATTCTCAATGCTTTGCTTCAAGAATAAAATGGAGTAGAGTTAATTCATAGGATTGTCAGAAGATCAAATTGCCAAAAATCTCTACACATTTTTAATAAGAGAGTAGAATTCAACAAAGAAATATTTTCTTTTAATTGTAAAATGTTAAAAATTTGAACTCATTTGAACTCAACTGAACTCATGTAAAGGAGAGTTTGAAAGAAATTCATTTCCAAATATGATTTGCATTTATGACTTTTTCATTTTACTGGGCTTAAAGTATTTGTTCTTGGACATAGAATTAGGTTCTAGCTTGGGGAATGTTTGCCTTTTATGTATTTACATAAATTCTAGTCTTTCAGTTCTATTTATATTACCAATTTTTGTTCAGTCTCAGTTCTGGTCATCATAGTCCTGTATAGTTTCTACTATAGGATAAGAACTGTGCCAGATACTCATCTATTATTTTATGCGTTTTGCATCACAACAACTCTCTGCTGCTGCTGCTAAGTCGCTTCAGTCGTGTCCGACTCTGTGCGACCCCATAGACGGCAGCAATACTGGAGTGGGTTGCCATTTCCTTCTCCAGTGCATGAAAGTGAAAAGTGAAAGTGAAGTCGTTCAGTCGTGTCTGACTCCTAGCGACCCCGTGGACTGCAGCCCACCAGGCCCCCCTGTCCATGGGATTTTCCAGGCAAGAGTACTGAAGTGGGTTGCCATTGCCTTCTCCACAAAACCCCTCCGGAGAAGGTATTATTGCCCCTATTTTACAGATGATGGAATTGACGGGCCAATGACTTGCTTAAGGATATACAAAGGGTCAGCAGAAGATCTGGTTTTCTAATCCAGGTCTGTCTAGGTCCAGGGTGCAAGCTTTTGACCACTGCCCAATGCTCTGCTGAGAATGCCCACCGTGAGTTTGGGAGAAGGTCGTACATTTATCTGCTGTTAACCCAGTATCACCTGGAGCTTGTGTTCCTGAATCCGAGATCTTTTGCCGGATGCGGTGTGCCTTGCCAAGGAGCTCACTGGAGAAGAGGGCAATGGTTAGACATAAGGGGGTCATGTCTGTCCAGATTCCTGGCTGGCAGCTTGAACTACTAGAAGCCCGTAGTGAGTGAGGGACAGAGATTTCTTTGCCTTGAGACACCTTTCCCTTTTATCTCCTTCCAGAGGCAGTATTTGTTTGGATGCGGAGCATCTTGCCAAGCTTGGTGGTGTTTCCCAGATTGGAAGGTTGCCTTATACTCAGTGACATGTCTTGGGAACTCCTTCTCGTCAGTTTAATGCCCACAGCCTCCTCTCACACTCCCATCCTTCCTGTCTGCTGTGTCTCCTCCATTTCTCCCTGTATCCCTGCTTGACACATTTTACATGTTTATTCAGTCCTTTATTTTCTGCCTTTCACTAGACTGTAAGCTTCATGGAGGCAAGAACTTTGTCTTTTTTGCTTCTATGTGTTCAGTATGTAGGAAAGAGCTTGCTACAAATATGGTAAAATGATGTGATTGAATGAGTGTCTGAGCATTCCCTGTCATCATGATCAAACTAGTGATTCATGCCTACTTAGTTTTTTTCTTTGCTGATTTTGAGGAAATTACAGGACTTCGGTGAGCCCTAAACACTGCTTAAGTGTTGGTATTGCAATATCTATTGAGCAGCAGTATTCTCACTTGGTATAATAATGCGGGTTGAAGGTTATGATTACTTTTGAGCAGGATTCTACATGAGAGCTGAAAAATAAAAATCCTAGGGTGAAAGTAGTAGGAAGACTAGTGGGTAAATGTGTTGGGCACAGCCATGTGGGTGTGCTCGTGTGTGTGCTCAGTCGTGGCCGACTCTTTGCAACCCCATGGACTGTAGCCTCCTCCGTCCATGCAATTTCCCAGGCAGGAATACTGCAGTGAGTTGCTATTTCCTTCTCCAGGGGATCTTCCTGACCCAGAGATTGAACCCGGGTCTCCTGTGTCTCCTATTCTTTACCCACTGGACCAGTGAGGAAGCCACTATATATATATACATATATATATGTGTGTGTGTGTGTATATATATATATATATTTAATGGCCTCATAAATATATTTACCACAAGCAGCATATATTTATGTCTAACCATTGCTGTATATGGGGCTTCCCTCCTGATGGCTCATGGGGTTAAGAATCCTTTTGCAATGCAGGAGACACAGGAGACCCCAGTTCGATGCCTGGATCAGGAAGATCCCGGAAGAAAGAAATGGCTACCCACTCTAGTATTCTTACCTGAAAAATCCCGTGGACAGAGGAGCCTGGTGGGCAGCAGTCCATGGGGTTGCAAAGAGTTGGAGATGACTGAGTGACTAAGCACACACACACACACACACACACATATAATATATATACATATATACTGTGTATATGGAGAAGGCAATAGCAAGCCACTCCAGTACTCTTGCCTAGAAAATCCCATGGATGGAGGAGCCTGGTAGGCTGCAGTCCATGGGGTCGCTAGGAGTCGGTCGCGAGTGAGCGACTTCACTTTCACTTTTCGCTTTCACGCAATGGAGAAGGAAATGGCAACCCACTCCAGTGTTCTTGCCTGGAGAATCCCAGGGACGGGGGAGCCTGTTGGGCTGCCGTCTATGGGGTCGCATAGAGTCGGACACGACTGAAGCGACTTAGCAGCAGCAGCAGCAGCATACTGTGTATATATTTATGATGCCTTTAGTGTATATTACATATACATTTTAAAATGCATATATATATATATCTTTAATTCCTTATTTTCCCTTTCATGAAAAGAAAATCACCACAGAATAGTGCTAAATTATGTATTAATACCTGGGCTTCCCTGATGGCTCAGACGGTAAAGAATTTGCCTGCAATGCAGGAGACCAGGGCTTGATTCCTGGGTTGGGAAGATCCCTTGGAGATGGCAATGGCTACCCACTCCAGTATTCTTGCCTGGAAAATTCCAGGGACAGTGGAGCCTGGTGGGCTATAGTCCACAGAGTTGCAAAGTCGGACACAACTGAGCAACTAACACACATGTCTACAATCAGATAAAACAATGGGGATAAATGTTGGACCCATTAGATAGAGTCCAGGCTGGGGATATTTATTTAAATTTATTTTTTTTTCCTATGAAATATGAGTATGCAATGATTTTCTTGGGAAAAAAACTGAAAAAATGGTGATTTTTGTTTGCTTTTACTATTAGTGATTTTCAAGAGTCCGAGACGTTGTGTAATTCTAGTGGGAGATTTAACAGTATGGAAGGAGATTCAGGCATTTCTTTTCTCCACCTGATGCCTGAGTCTCTAGTACAGGACAGGTTAAGTTTAAGGAGAGATTGGGAGGAAAAATAGGACTTATTTGGTTGAGGAGAAGAGAGAGGAGATAGGAGAGGAAAATTCTATTTTTTTTCTTTTTCCTTTGACTAGAAGACTTGGCTTTCCAAATTGCCTTACAGGATTGAGTGGAGATTATTGGTAACCAGTTCTGAGAGCAATAATAGAGTAGGAGGGTCAGAGCATCAGAGGTGGCCGATGGGAGAGAAAGGAGACATTTACTTAGAGTTCAGCTCTGCATCTTTGCTGCTGGTGAATTTCTATTCTATTACCACTTCCTCCTTTTCAGTAATGGAACTTACAGAGACAATGAAAAAGGTAATAGAGCCATCAATATAGTATATTCTGGAAACCCAGCTGAGGTGCTAAAGTAGTTCCTAACGCTTACAAAGCACATCATAATGGATCAAGTTCACTGCCTTTCAGAGCAGTCTGGCCAGGAGTGGAAAGAGATTGGCAGTGTGTTCAACCACAGCTCCAGGAACTTGGTGTGTGGCCTTCACCCCTTCACATTTCCAGAATGGAGGGGGGTGGGGGTAGTCTGCTAAGCTGTGATGTATTAATTTTTCCTTCAGAATATTAATTCTTTGCTAACTGGTAATGGTATGTGTTCTAAATATGTTCTTAAAAATAACTTCATCAGTGAAGTGTTTTTTGTTTGCCTTTCTTTGATTGATGAGATTTTTTTTTCTTGTTAAACATATTCACATTGTTCTCATGCATATTCAATAACACTCAGGTTACACTATTGTTATTTACTATTTTCTCTGGAAAGTCACTAGAACATCACACTTCTCTTGGTCTCTTTGGGTTCATTTTGTGATCTGTTAAATTAAAAATGTCTTGTTTCTTTTGAGGGAAGTATCTGCTTTATTATGTGCAGTGTGTTTGATGATTGAGAAAGAACTTTTTTCAACTTTTGTATCACTAAGTTTATTATAATAACATAGGCAAAGTGTGGCTCATTTTATAGTAGTGCCAATATTCCAGAAATAAATCACCATCTCAGTAGGGAGCTGCATAATTTAGAAACAAGAGGACTATGAAATGTTATTAAGAGAGGGACCATCGGCTCCTACAGCTCTGAAAACTATCTTATAAGCTATGACTTTAGTATAAATTTAACTTGTCCTTTTTCAGGGACATAGTGGAGAGATTTTAAATGATACAATTACAACCAGTGTCACTCCATATAACGAATGTCTACCTACATCAGATTGATTGTAAGTCTTGATGACAAATGCCAACTACCTTTGGTCACTAGAGAAAGACAGTATTTCTCAAGTGTGCTATGGCTTTCAAAAATATAAATCCATTACTGGATTTCACACTAATGTAAAAGTCTTTGAGTGGAAACATCTCTTTGTACAATATAGGTTTTGAATTTGATCTCGGTTGCAGATACAAAGATAAACACACATGCATGTGTATTTGGTTTTATTAAAAAGCAAACACTTAAGGATAATATAGTTTGCACTGCTTGTAGTTGCTCTTTCTGAATTTCAACTTTTCTTGTGGTTCTACCACCCATTAGGGTGGGTTTTCATTTCTTGGGTTTCTTTTTCTTAGCACTAAGGTTTAATGGCTTATACTAAAAGGCACTTATGTTGCTACTGGCTAGTGTGTTTCATGGGCTACATTCATTCTGGCAGATGAGTTATAGCAGATTCTTTTATATATATATTTTTCTTTTTTCCTATAGATGGACCCTTGTAGTGTTTTGACAGTTAAAAAGGATGGGGGGTTATTGAAAGTCTAGTTGCTCAGCTGCTCAGCTGTATTTTTTGAGCTATATATCAGCAAAATGACCCAGCTCTCTTACAGAAGGTGTTCTGTTGCCAGATGGTGCTCAGCAGGAAAGAGCTTCTTAGTTTTCTTAAATCAGGACTTATGGTAAAATGGAATAACACGCAGATATGGAAGACTTAGGTTTCTCTGGAAGTCTTAGGGTCTCAAATATCTGTCCTTTCTCTGTCTTCATTGCTTCCTATTCAATCATGCTGATAACAAAATGTCGACCCTGCTATTCAATAACTGAAGGGCACATTCGGAGCAATTTTCCTTGTTCTGACTGCCCAACGCCCGATTGAAAGTTTCAGCTTCAATCGCACCATTAGCCTGGAAACTGCAGCCAATTGTTACCAATGATTTTTGGTTGCTCTAATTGCTTTTTTACTTTATTGAGCTTATTCAGAAATAATGAAACTCTATCCTTCCTTTTCTGGAAAGATAGTTGCACAAAGTGCAGTGGCTGTTTCTTTTATAAACTCATCAACCTTGCCTTAAAGAATGCCCTTAACTATCGATTTTCTGGGCTGGCTAATAGATCTCCTAATTCACAGAAATACCCCCAATGTAAGATTTTAACAATTTGAAAATTACAAAAGGAAGTCCCAGGGGCCTCCTCCCACCTTCTGCATAGACTGATGGCTCAGTATCTGTCTCTCTGCTGGAAGTGGTAGAGCTAAATGACCTGGAGAGAAAAATACAAATATAAATAGGTGGGTAGTTCTTCCTTATTTTCCAAGTTCTGCAGCTTTTTCAAAGAAACATCTCACTTGGATTGATTCAGACTTATGGACATGGCTGGAGGGAGGGAAGAAGGACAGGGTGGGAGGTATATAGAGAGAAACATATGCATTACCATATGTAAAATAGAGAGCCAGTGGGAACTTGCTGTATGATTCAGGGAACTCAAACCAGGGCTTTGTGACAGCCTAGAGGAGTGAGATGGGGAGGGATGTGGGAGGGATGTTCAAGTGGGAGGAGACATTGGTAAATCTATGGCTGATTCATGTTGATGTTTTGTAGAAACTAATCCAGTACTGTAAAGCAACTATCCTTCATTTAAAAAATAAATTAAAACAACAACAAACAAAAATCAAAAAAGAAAATGGCGCTGTTCAACAACCATACTGAACTACTCTTTACTTCAAGTCTTTCAGTGCTTGCCATAAATCCGCATCCACAAAACATGGAAGACCAAGATCAAATTTTGCTAAACCCTTTTGGAAAGGTACCTGTGATTAACTTACATCGGGAAAATCCCCTGGAGAAGGAAATGGCAACCCACTCTAGTACTCTTGCCTGGAGAATCCCAGGGACAGAGGAGCCTGGTGGGCTACAGTCCATGGGGTCGCAAAGAGTCAGACACGACTGAGTGACTTCACTGTCACTTTTTCTTTCATGGTTTAAAATCTAAACCTTTATATTTTAAGCAAAAGTTAACAGGTTTTCATAATTTAAAGGTTGTCTTTGCGTGTCATCCTAGTAGAGAAGTTTCTTGCAGGTTAGTGCATATGCTTCTATGCTGCCTTATCACTTACTGCATATTAAACCTTTGTTATAACTTTATGACCCACTTGACAGCGTTAAAATTGCCAGAGTATTAAGTGTTTTCGTAAACCAACAGGCAGTTTTGACATCTTCTAGAATGGCTAGTTTGCTTGTGATTAATTCTGAAGCTTGAAAATATATATTCAAGATACTAAAAGTTGGATGTGCAAATAGGGGCTTAACCCTTTTTTCTCTCCTATTTTTGTCCATCCCTGGGTTCCCTCAATTTTCTTCCTAGAACTTGTCATTTTCATAGCTCAGTTGTTAAAGAATCTGCCTGCAGTGCAGGAGACCCTAGTTAAATTCCAGGGTCGGGAAGATCCACTGCAGAAGGGGTAGGCTACCTACTCCAGTATTCTTGGGCTTCCCTTGTGGCTCAGCTGGTAAAGAATCTGCCTGCAATGTGGGAGACCTGGGTTCGATCCCTGGGTTGGGAAGATCCCCTGAAGAAGGGAAAGGCTACCCACTCCAGTATTCTGGCCCAGAGAATTCCATGGACTGTATAGTCCATGGTGTCAGAAAGAGTCAGACAGGACTGAGCAACTTTCACTTTCGCTCTCACTTGAAGATTTTCTGACCTGAGGGAAAGGCTTACAGACCCCATAATATACTCTTGCCTATGGAAACACTCTTCCCTAATTGATCTATATGCCATTTTCACTTTGGAAATCACTGGTTTCCAACCCACATTTATGCTACTGCTACTGCTAATGTCTCGAAGGGAACCCCTTTCTCCAGTTTTCCAAAATATTGATCCCTCAGGAATTTGTTCAGATGTTACTATCTCTGTGAAGCTTCATCTCTGCTGCCTTCATTTCTGGTGACTTGACTTCACCAGAAAATGCTGGTTTCTCTTTTTATATTTGTAACTCTTATAGAGCTCATTATATGTGCTCATCAACATGCATTTACACATGAATTTTCCACATTGAGCCAAGAGTTTCCATAAAGAAAGAGCTCTGCCTAACCCATTTTTGAGTTCCTTATATCTGGCTTTGCACCTCACACACAGAAAAGGTTCAGTAAAAGCTTCATGGAGGGAACAGGACTGCAGTGAACTTTGGAGATTATCTGATTAATGTCTTTACTATTTTGTAAGTGAATCAAAAATGTGGCTTATAGAATTCATTTGGTTATTAGCCCACGGTCATTGTCAGTACCTGATAATTCTCCTTTTGCATTATTGGTTTCTTGCTACCTAAAAATAATAAGAATTAATAAAAAGATGCCCTGTTTGTATAGTGCTTTTTATTTGCAGCATACTTTTATCTTCTTGAAATTGGTGAGGTTGACAGGGCAGGAATTATTTCCCCCATACTACAGATATAGGACAAAAGGCTTAAGTGATTCAATCAAGATCGTAGGTGGAAAGGCAAGTGCTTGAATTATGGCCTGTCTCCCTCAGACCCTTCATGAGTCCTTCAGTCATCACTGGAAGTTGAATGAATACCCTGGCTTTGTTTCACTGTGTGGCATTAGGCAATTTCAGATGTCTACTTGGAAGAGCATACGTTTTACTTATTTCCAAGCTGAAAGTAGAGAATTATATGTTGAACTGTTCCTGGGAAAAAGTGCCTTGGGGAAATTTATTCTCAATGGTTTAGAAGAGGAAGCTAAGACTTTAGATCCAACTTTACATCCTGGGGGTAGAAATTAGTTGGACATGAACTTGAGCCTTGCTTATTTCCAGAGCTAAACACGCAATCAAAGGTCATGTGAAGTTTTTTAAAAAAATTTTAGTTATAAAATGGGATGCATGTTTATTGCTGATATTATAGAAAACATAGAAATCTACAAAAGAAGGATATTTAAGATATCTTTAATTTATCACTAGGAATCTGCTATTAAGATTTTAATATAAACTCTTAACTAGATTGCTTGGGTTTAAATCCTGGTTCTGCAACTTCCTAGTTTAAGGGCAAAGGAACAGTTATCTCACCTTTTGAGTTCTGAGAGTACTTAGTTACAAAACAGGAATCATAATATTGGTTACATCAGAAGGTACTTGTGAGCATTAAGTGAATGTATAGCTTAAAGAACTTAAAAGAATACTTGATATGTTCATGTCATATGTACTCATGTAATATTATATCTCTAGTCATTTTATTTTTGAAAAAATCTGGAACATAACACTGGTGTACAGCTTTTTACCTTACATTTTCTACTTGGTATATCATAAACATTTTTCTACACCCCCTTTATTCTTTTAGAGCATGAATTTATGAATTACATTATCCCATTGTTCATTCCTATCATAATTGGTCTAACCATCCTTAGTTATTTGTTTCTAATCCTTGACAATTGTATATTACACTGTAAAGTACAGTATGCTATATATTGTGTGAATGGTCCTGATAATTTCTTTGGGATAGATTCCTGGAAAGAGAATTAATGTTCAAAAGAGCCTAATTCTTTAAAAGTTTTCAAATTATTTACCTTTTTAAAAAAGTAGCTTTATTGAGATATAATTTATGTATCAAATAATTTACACAACTGAAATGTATGATTCAGTGGTAATTAGTATCACTGAATTGTACACTTAAAATTATTAAATGGTAAATACTATATTATCTATATATTACATGTGAGACTTCCCAGGTGGTGCTTATAGTAAAGAATCCGCCTGCCAAATCAGGAGATGCAAGAGACATGGATTTGGTCCTTGGGTCAGGAAGATCTCCTGGACTAGGAAATGACAAGCCCCTCCAGTGTTCTTGTCTGAAGAATCACATGAACAGAGGAGTCTGACATCCTTCTGTCCATGGGCTCGCAAAGAGCTGGACACGACTGAGTGAGCACACACATGTATTACATTACTGTAAAGTTATTGTAAAATATGAGTAATATATTTACCATTTTCATAATTTTTAAGTGTATAATTCAGTGGTATAAGTTATATCCATGATGTTATGCAAACATCACTGCTATTTCCAAAGCTTTTTCATTACTTCAGACTTCAATCATTAAGCAGTCTCAATTCTTTCTTTCCCCTCAGACCCTGGTTATTTCTAACTTCTGCCTGTATAAATTTACTTATTCTAGATGTTTCACCTAAAATGGGATTATAAATTGTCTTTTTGTGTCTGTCATTTCACTAAGCATGATGCTTTCAAAGTTCATGTTGTGGCATTTATAAGAACTTTCCTATTTATAGCTGAATAATATGCCATTGTATGTTTATAGCATATTTTGTTTATCCATTCATGTGTGGCGGGACATTTGGTTTGTTCCTATCTTTTGACTGTTTTTAGTAGTGCTGCGGTGAACCTTGGCATTGCACCATCTGGTCCATGTCCCTGCATGCAGTTCTTCTGGGTATATGCCACGTGGAACTGCTAGGCCACATGGTAATTCTGTGTTGAGTGTTTTGAAGAACCGCCAAACTGTTTTCCATAGCAGCGCCACCATGTACTTTTCTACCATCAATGGGTGAGTGTTTCCATTTCTCCACACTGAGGGTGACCCTTGTTATTTCCCTAATCCTTCTGTTATAATTATCTCAAATGTGTGAAGTGGTATTTCACTGTGGCCTTTACTTACATTTCAGTAATGATTAATGATGTTGGACATCTTTCAAGTGCTTATTCACCGTTCGGAAATGTTCTTGGGAGAAATGTCTGTTCAGGTCTCTGCCCATTTTTACACTAGGTTGTTTATTTTTTGTTGTTGCAGTTGTTTGCCTTTTAAGAGATGATTTTCTAAATTTGTGCTTGTAAAGATTTACCATGGAGGAGATAATTTAGGCTCCTTAGATTTTGTATTGTAATCTGTTTTGGTGGTAGTAGAATGACCATTCATTAGAATCTTTTCTTCATATAAAGAGCGTGGTTGTGTGCCAGGCTCTGTGTTAGGTTGCTTGGTACATACAAATATGTGTCCTGCTTTTAAGGTGTCAGTTTTATCCCCATTGCTGGCTGGAATCCACGTTTGTTTTTTTTTTCCCCTGCGCAGAAGCTATTTCTTTACCGAAAAGTCCTCTTCAGCTTGGAAGCATGTCCTTTGCCAAGTATAATTATATAGTATTTTGTGACCCTGTACAGAGTGTGAAATGTATATTCTTAGCACAAACTGACAGCGTTCCCTAGCACTGTAAGATGCTGCTAAAGTATCTGAAAAGGCTTCTGTGAAACCAAAGGAGAGTTTTAATGCTTTGGATCCAATGTTGATTCTGTCAATAATACATTTATTTTGCGTTTCCTTCCGGCTTGCTTTACTCCAGTCCCCATTTCAGCACTTTGAAGCTACATGGAGGTAGTATTTTTCAATACACCTTGAATTAGTCCCCAGAACACACCAGAGCATGGAGTGGTATTCAAATAATATAACCAGAAGGAAAGATAAACTTGTTAATAGAACCATCCACAAGAAAGCCTGAGTCCACTGAAGCAAACACCTGTATGTTCCTTTTACTTTTAAAAATCTCATCCGCAGTTCTCCCCCATTAAATTTGCTGGCAGGGTTTTCCAGCTAGGAGTCAGATTTGGATCTTGTCTGAGCTTACTGCACGCTAGGCTCAGAATGAGTAATGGTGATTGGAGAAGTGATGTGCTTTTTCTCCCTCATCTGTGAACCCTACTGGGCTTTCCCGAAACTAACTACCCAACATACCCGAACAGGAAGTTAGTCCTGTTTTTCTTTACTGTTGTCATCCGGCCGTAACAGGGCAGGAACACTGAGGACAGGAAAGTCTGGGTGATGCTGAAAGTCCTCCAGGTCTGATTCCATCTGTGGGTCTGACCCCATGCCCTGAGCTAGAGTAACAGCTAGGTGAGTTCAAGTGTGTTCTCAAGCCGGACATCGGATCATGGGCTGGTTCCACGTACATGGGTGTAAGGATCATAGTCATGGCATTAATTATTGTACCGAGCTTTTTCTACAGATCGAACCAGGTGCTGTGCGAAATGTCTGCATGCTCCCTCACTCAGTCATGTCTCACTCTTTGCGAGCCCATGGACTGGAGCCTGCCAGGCTCCTCTCTCTCTGAGATTTCCCAGGCAAGAATACTGTAGTGGGTACCATTTCCTACTCCAGGGGCTCTTCCTGACCCTGAGATCGAACCTGTGTCTCCCGCATCAGCCTGTGGCTTCTTTATCACTGAACCACCTAGGAAGCCCACTGTGCTAAATACTTAACATGAATTATTTAATTCTCGGATCAACTTCAAGAGGCAGACAATTACTTCTGTGTTTTAAAGACACAGAGACGATCAGAGTGACTAAGTAACGTTCCCAAGACATGTGCCTCGCAGGTGATGGGGTTGGGATTCTGAACTATGTCTTGACCCTGTACTGAAGAGTTTTCTTAAGAGTGAGTACTTTTCAGAAACAGATAAAAACTCGTGGTAACCAGTGTGTGTGTGGTGGGGTGGGGGACAATATAAGGGTGGGGGGAGGAGGAGGTACAAAATCTTGGGTGTAAGATAGGCTGCAAGGATGTATTATGCAGCGTGGGAAATATAGCCAATATTTTGTAATAACTATAAATGGAATGTTGGAGAAGAAAATGGCAACCCTCTCTAGTATTCTTGGCTGGAGGATCCCCATGGACAGGGAAGCCTGGCGGGCTACAAGTCTGTTAGGTCGCAAAGAGTCGGACGTGACTAAAGCAACTAAGCACACACATCAGTGAAGTGTAACCTTTACAACTGTATAAAAATGTTTTAAAAATAGAAAACAAAGGGAGAGTGCTTTGTCTATTGCCACATCAGTTCCCACTGGCTGATGGTGTTTCCTGTTGATGATGTTTTTCTGGTGTTGCAATTAATTGCCTCGGGCAAGAAAGAGAAAAAGAAGCCTTTCTTTAATTGTTACCTGGACCTGTTCCCTCTCCTGATGCCCTCCCCAACCCACGTGAGGCATCACCCTCTTGTCTGCTCTGGGCCTCTTGTTCTTCCTTCTCATCTCATATGTGGAATCTTTGATGCCCAAGAGGAATATCTTTGGTGATGCTTGTTTCGATGGGTAAGCATTCAAGTTCTAGACACCAGGAATGAAGCTGACAAAGTACACGCACTGCTTCTCCTCATCACTCCTGTTGCATTTTGTAACAGTACTTTTTGTTTATTTTGCACTGATCTGGGAAGATGAGAATTGCAGGATGGAGCTTGGTTAGACTTGTTTGGAATTGAGAGGCTGGTGGGGGGCAAGCCTGTACGTGGGGCAGCAAGAAGTTGGTTCCTGGTAGTGACTGAAAGAAAACCACCCCCTGCACAGCTCACGTTGCTCTCAGCTCTTTCTTCGTAGCACAATTTTGTGTCAGACTCAAGATCGATTGAATTTATTTAGCTATTTTTCCTATCTTTTCCCATAGAATTTAAGCATTACAAAGGCAGAGGTATTTATCTGTATAGTGTATGTCTGCATGTTGTACTTTTACTGTTGTATCTTTGGTACCTAGAATAGCACCTGACAAACAGTCGGTGCCCAATATTGTTGAAAACCAGGAGGACTGGCCCACAGAGAGTCCAGTGAGCCACAGAGAGCAGGGCTCATGGTGGTGATGGAAGACGGTGGAGCCTGGTTACATGGGATCACTTCAGGGTATGCTCCGGATTTAGGATTATATGCAAAGTGCAGTAGAAAACATTGCATTCAGTGTGGAATGTGATGTAAATTACCACTCTTTATCCCCCAATAGGGAATTACTACAATTTCTCTCTGTAAATTATGTTAGGTTGCACTTAAAAAAAATAATAGCCATATTATTCAAACACTGGCATTTATTCTCTAACACAGTGGATTAGAACCCAAAGAGAAAGAGAGGGTTAGATAGGCTTTACTATGACTTTATACCTGTGTGTTATAGAACTGTAGAGAAACCAACTTCTGCGTGATATTTCTGCCTCTTTTTCAATGAATGGCCTTTTTTTTTTTTTAAATGAAAAGGCATGCCATTACAAGCTTTAAAAAAGCATCCGTGAGTTTACTGTGTGCGTATATTTGAGATGATTATGCTGTTTCAGTTATTTATTTTTATACCTGCTCTTGGGTTAATCCCCATTAACAAGAAACACTAGTCAAATAGAGCAGTTATTTTGCACATGAATAAATGAACAATAATGTTGTAGGTTGGAGACCATGTATCAGACTTTTGCATATTCTTCATATTTAGTCTGCACAGAATAATCTTTGAGAAAGGGGGCATTATTTTCCCCTTAATAAGATGAGAGTATGAATCACACAGATGGTAAAGAATCTGGCTGCAGTACAGGTGACCTGACTTCTACCCCTGGGTCAGGAAGATCCCCTGGAGAAGGAAATGGCAACCCATTCCAGTATCCTTGCCTAGAAAATCCCATGGACGAAGGAGCTTGGTGGGCTGCAGTCCATGGGGTCGCAAAGAGTTGGGCACGACTGAGCAACTAACACTTGTATGAATCCCATGTAGATTAACAAACCCGCCATCTCTGAGGGCAAGTGCAAGGAAGAGTTTGGATGCAAGGCCAGGTGTCCCTAAAATCCATGAACATTGTAGCTACATCTTCCAGCCTCCATGGAGTGTTAGCTTTCCGGAACAGCAGTGCTCATCAGGAGTGCAGGTGTTCTGAAACCCAGGTCTTCTGACGCCTGAGCCGTTTCTGCTCTTTGCCACTCTAAGAGGATGCATCAGTTATTGCTTCTAATTAATTCTCCAGGTGCTGAGCCAACTTTGTAAGCACCAGGGCAAAGCAAGAGGGAGCACTCAAAAACAGACAACGAGCGTCCTGAACCCTCCCGTCCAGATGCACAGTCTGACCTTTCGCCTTCCTATTCATAACGAATGATTTTTTAATCTGGGAAGCAAGGGCCCTGGAGGGGATGCTGGCTGGGGTCCCTTTTATCGCCAGTCTTCAATGAAACACAAAGTTAATTGCATCTGATGCGCAAAAATGTATTAGATCTGGGAAATGTCAGTCAAATGGGCAGCCAGGTGAGGGTCTGAATTCACAGTCATGTTCTTAACACCACATTCTCCTGACTGTAGCCATCATAGGTCTTGATTTCCTCCTGGGAAGCTCTACAAACCTAGAAGTTTGTATCATCCAGTGGCCAATTCACAGCCTTCAAATACATGTGGGATGAGTCCTCCTCTGGATCTTTTCCGGGGAGGATCACTGCTTCCCATGAAATTTCCTCTCTGAGAAGTAAGTTGAAGCTTACTTATTGGACTCATTTTCCAACATGAAAGAAATAGAGAACTTAATTGCTTCCCACCTCTGTGGCTTCCCAGATGATTTGATTAGACTTTGGAAATTGTGTCTTTAGGAATATATGTATCTTAAAAAATAAGCCATGGCTTGGAGATCGTGGTTTTTTTTTCCAAGGCAATTGGAGCCTTCTTATCAGCTTTTTCATGCTAATTGTTATTTCTCTGTCTCTAGTTTATCCTTTCAGGAGCTACATACATATTCAATTAACTCAACATGAGCTTCTCAGTTGAAAACAAATGTACCTTGAAAAAATTTCCCTTCTATTTAATAGACTTTTGTCTACATATAACTTTCTTATGAGAGATTCTGATACATTATAGAATAAAAAATGCTTTTTTGTCTCCATAGAGTCATCTAGATATTATGAAGTCATATTTGGGTGTGGTGGGAGAAAAGCATGTTTTTGAGAAGTGGTTGTGATTTCTCTTGTGAGCTAAGAGACAGGATTATTTCCTGTTACCTCAAATGACAGCTTTGTGGTTCAAAAGGTTTCCATTTAGGCTTTTCTGGCCCTTTTAGCAAGTAAACTTTATTTTTGTTTTTGAGTACCATTAAGTTTAACAGTAGAGAAGGCGATGGCACCCCACTCCAGTACTCTTGCCTGGAAAATCCCATGGATGGAGGAGCCTGCTAGGCTGCAGTCCATGGGGTCGCAGAGTCGGACATCACTGAGCAACTTCACTTTCACTTTTCATTTTCATGCATTGGAGAAGGAAATGGCAACCCACTCCAGTGTTCTTGCCTGGAGAATCCCAGGGATGGGGGAGCCTGGTGGGCTGCCGTCTTTGGGGTCACATAAAGTCGGACATGACTGAAGCAACTTAGCAAGCTTAACAGACTCTAAACACACACACAGAATGAAGATTTGACTTCTGGGATTTGATATATTTTGGGGGAGAGTTAGGATGTGCAGAGGGCGTGAGAGAAAAAAAGCAAACAAAACTTCATGCATCAGGAAGGACTTATAATGCAGGAAGACTGAAGGAAGACGTGGCTCAGGGCACAACAAAATCTGTATTAAGCTTTAACTTATCATAATTGCTGCCATCAGAAAAAGTGCCAATTCTTCCTATTTTTCTAATTCCCTGCATTGGTATAAGGTGAATTATTCCTATTAATTTTTAAAATTAAATTACATTAGAAGAGGCTCCTTGAAAATAGAAATACCATCTTATTACCTCTTGTGTAGAAAGGCTGATTTTTGGTAGATTGCTTGCTTAATTGGCTTCCTTAATCACATTTTTAATCAGCCTGATTTTCTACTGGGCATACTTGTGATCACTACAATGATTAATCATTTTCAGGAAAAAACTGGGGATTCACTGAAATCTTTTGTCAGATGATCTTTCGTATGGAGGTAATACAGCTCCCCTTCCCTATGAAGCTTTTTTATATAATAAACAACTTGGGTTTGGAATTGATCAGATTGGTGAGATTCAGTAATTGTAACCATTCATTTGTTAATTTTTTAGCAGCAGTAACATTTCTGACAGTCTTGGTTTCTTTACAAAATTCAGTTGCATAGAAGGTATAAAGCCCATTCTGGTTAATCACCTCATTTATTGAATAATTAAATGGGAGCATAGCAAGACAAAGAAGAAGCATGGGAAGATGAAGCATCTTTAATGAAAGATGAAAATGAATGAATACTAAGAGAAACCAGTGTTTCTGCATGATTTTCAGTGTGGGTATGAAGCAAATAGGCAGAAAAGGAAAGCTAGCTAGAGACGCACATCAGTCTTAAACTGTGTCCTGACTCATTCATTCCTTTGACCTGTTCTTGTCTTGAGCTCTATCTGTACATGTTCCAAGCGCCCGTTTCCTCCCAAACCTAGTACATGTCTCTGTCTCCTGGCACAGACCATTTTAGTTGGGGAAGGTGAGCTACTGAGGGAAGCTCAGCTATTGAGGGAAGCTGAGACGTCATCAGCATGAACAGTAAGTAAGGGGATGAAAAATGTATCAGATACAGCTGTGTTCTGGCCATTGGTTTGAGAAAGTTGCAATACCAGAATTTGCCACTAGGTTGCTTATGGTGTTGGACAGATCATTTCAGAACAGAGACCCTTGGTTCTCTAGTCATCATAATGAAGGGTTTCCACGGTCTTTTCTAAATAGAACATTCTCAACTTCTGCTGTACTCCTTTTATCCTCTTGGCCGTGAACTCGGGGTGTGGTTTCCCTTGAATGGAGCTGAGAGTGCCAATATAATTCTAGCCTGGAATATTCCTCCAAAAGACTCCTTAATCTTAACAGAAAGAACCTTGTTACTTCATAAGTGAGTAAACTGGTTAATTGGTAGAGTTAAGGGAGATACTGACCAGGGTCAAAAAATAGAGGCTTCTTATGTATGTTATCTACTGCTATGAAACTTATTGCCTTTTGAAATATCACAAATTTATTATTCCCAGAATCCAGAATCCTATTGGAGTGGCTTTTTTGCATGCAGCTCCAGCTTAGAGTTCTTAGAAAGTGAAGACCTAATTTGCAAAGCTTCTTGAAGCTTAGGTTCTGGGACTTGAATACTGTCAATTCTCCTACATTCTACTGGTCAAAGCAAGGGAAAGGACAGTCTGAATAGGAGACTTGGGAAATAGAATTCATCACTTGTCGGGAGGTATGGCAAGGAGTTTGTGGCTGTATTTAATCTACCACACATGGACTATCATCTCATCCTCCAAGATCCATGCCACATGCTGAGTTAAGACAGTTTTTTGGCCGGGTCAATATGCAGCCTTAAAATCCTTTTTAACACGGTGCTGCAGGCAGTCACCACAAATCAATCATAACTGCCACAAGAAATGAAATGTATCTGCCATCTGGACTCTGCAGTGAGCTATTGATGGAGGCTGGGCAGGAAATTCAGAGTTCCTAGCTTTCATTCCAGCGTCTTTTCTTTCTCCATCACTCTGTCTCCTCACTTTTGGTCAGTTCTTTAATATATCTCAGATTATTTTTAAAAAGTCACTTATTTCTACCTCTAAACTTTTAAAAAATATGCATCTTTTGAGGTTCTGAACAATACCATCATGTGTTATGTGTTTCCTACATAGATTATGGCATAAACCACCGTTTTAAGTGTTATCAATTTGGATACCACCTTAACCAATGATAAAACTTCGATCAATTCAAATGATGACATCTGGATCAATAATGCAGCAGTGGGGTATTATGTGACTCTCAACATGAAACTATAAGAAAGTTACAATATCTCCCTTGAGCATTCTTGCCAAATCCAATAGTTGAGAAGCGATCAGACAAACACAGATCATGAGATATTTCACAAAAGAGTTAGTTTGAAATCTTAGAAAGGCATCAATTTCTTGCAAAATTTGCCCCTCCTCCAAAAGTAGGTGAAGGACTGTGCTAGATTAAATTCAATGAAAGAGACATTTAAAATTTCAATTCATGATTCTATACTGGATTTGATTTTGGATTTTAAAAAGTTATAAAAGACCTTATTAGGACAATTGGGGGTTACATATTAGATAGTATTATTGTATCAATGTCACATAATTTTGTGTGTGATAATTTGGCAGTTATATAGGAGCATGTCCTTATTCCTAAAGAAAAAGGATGATGTATTAATATTTAGAGGGGAGACTCAAGATATTTCAACTTTATTTTCAAATGAATAAGTTGAATGAACGAATGAATATTATATATGAATAAATGAATATTATATATATGTACATGTGTGTATACAGTGTATATATATATATAAACATATACAGATGTTCTTTATTACTGAAGGAGAGAGAAAGCAAATGTGGCAAAAATATTAATTTACAAATGAAGGTCATGCATCCATATGTCTTCATCATACTTTTAATTTTTCTGAAGGTTAGAACATTTTCAAAGTAACAGTCACTAACTTGTGTTTTGTGGTTGAGACAATGCCTGACTTTGAGCTATTCTGATAAAGTATCCAGTGTCAACTATATGATTAAATTCTAAGGAATTCAGTTTCAGAATGCTGCATTTCTGAATGGCACAGTTTCTTTGCTTACAGACATATGCCAGGAGAAGAATCTGAAGTATAGGCAGTTGTTTGAATATGGTAATTGATAGGAAAAGTTGACCAAGTAGAAAACTGTAATGTGTCATAATAAAAGATGGTGAGATTTGCCTATATGTTCTGTGGGCATCATGGTTCACAGAGTTATATATTATGCCAGAAGCCTAGGATGACAAGGGTTTCATTTCATTCTGCTCATATTCTGTGAATGACTTTGAGCAAGTCATTTTAAGTTGGGTGGAAACTTGGTCCTCCCATAAAATGGAGAAGCAAATTCTGATTTACATTCTGGATTAATTACCTAAGTGCAAAGTTTTGTAAACATCCAAATGTTCAATCTTGAAGACACATAGAGTATTGCCATGCTGAGGAGCTCAGGTAACACTTACTGATTCTGCACCTGTTTAGAGGTTTCCTTACAGGATCCTGTGTAAAGTTTCATCCTTTACCTGTGAGTTACTGTGCTGAGAAATCTACCTGTATTTTGACAAATATGTTTTCCTGCATAACTCTTAATTTTTTCTTATATAAGGCTGGGTTTTAAGGAGGAGGTCTAGATAGAAAAAAATACCCCTGACTATGTCATCTGTGAAGGGGTTGTGCCAACTCTCTGTGCTCTAAAAGTGTAGGTGGTTGAAAATCTATGAAATAATTAGCCACTCTAAACTGTGCTTCATAATATCTAAAAATATCTAATAATATCTTCTTAGAGAAGGCTGAGTCTTCTGTAGATTTAGAGGAGAGGAGATTAGCCATGATCTGGGTGTAACAGTGTTGGGAATGGTTTGGGTGGATGAAGGAGATCTGAGAAAAGAAGTCTGGTGTGCATGTTCATCGTGTGCACAGACATTGCAGGAGGAACTCCTCTGTTGACACAATTGTTGTTGTTGTTTAGTTGCTAAGTTGTGTTTGACTCTTTGAGACCCCATGGACGGCAGCATGCCAGGCTTCCCTGTTCTTCACTATTGCCCAGAGTTTGCTCCGATTCATGTCTGTTGAGTCAGTGATGCCATCCAACCATCTCATCCTCTGCCTCAGTCTTCTGCTTTTGCCTTCAGTCTTCCCCAACATCAGGGTGTTTTCTAATGGGTTGGCTGTTTGCATCAGGTGGCCAAAGTATTGGAGGTTCAGCTTCAGCGTCAGTCCTTCCAGCGAATATTCAAGGTTGATTTCCTTTAGGATTAAATGATTTGATCTCCTTGCAGTCTCAAGAGTCTTTTCCAACACCACAATTCGAAGGCATCAATTCTTTGGTGCTCAGCCTTATTTATGATCAAACTTGAGATATACTTGGAGTCCTGCCTGTTGGATGAAATGAGTGATATTGTTGGATAAGAACAGTGAAAGCAGTGCAAAACTCCTGGTAGACAATACAGATTGTTGAATAGGGCACTGACTGGAGAGTGAGTAAATTTGAAACTAAGGAAGGCATGGCAACATCATGCAGAGAAAGAGCAGTAGATATCTTTCCCTTGGAAACTTTGTGTGAGGATGAGTATTCAGCTCTGAAATACAGGCTCTAGTGAAGCACCATTAGGGACGTTTCAGAGAAGGAGTAAGGTTCTAGGGAAGTAGTAGGTGATGAGGGTTGTGATCGATTAGTGATGTCTGCAGAGGTCAAAGGTGGAACCATGCTGCTGCTGCTGCTGCTGCTGCTAAGTCGCTTCAGTCGTGTCCGACTCTGTGCGACCCCACAGACGGCAGCCCACTGGGCTCCCCCATCCCTGGGATTCTCCAGGCAAGAATACTGGAGTGGGTTGCCATTTCCTGCTCCAATAAGGTGGAACCATAAGAGCACACAAGTCATGTATTTGCTGTTCCTGAACTCAAGGGAAGAATAAAACAAAAATTCCAACCTATGTGATGGAAAAAATAATTGGGAACTGGTTTGGAAGAAAACGGATGATTTGGTTTCAGTTTGAGGACCTTCTATTTGAGAACAACACGTTAAGTACATCTGAGGTCACTATCGCTAGTTCCTGCCATGGGCTTTGATGCACTTACCAGCGGGTTTTCAGAGTAGAGAGGGTGTAGACACTGGAACTGCTTTGAGGTCAAGTGAATACACAAGTAAGCTGCTTGTTTGTACACACACACACGTTGACTTGTAACGATCACTCCCTGTTCCATGTATCTGTTTAATTCACGTGTTCACCATGTGTATGGTCAGTCAGCTGGCAGCTACATTACTCCACTCATTAGTGATGAGAAAGGACAAAGAGTATAGCATTCTTATTTAATCCAGAGGAATCTTTAAAGAATTATAAACAAGAATCATTGAAACTTGATGATTATAGCAGGGAGGAATCAGTACTTAATTTTGAGACACTGTGATTGGAGCTGGTACCTCGGATGGAGTTTGGGTTCCATATTTAATTTATAAGGTCTGTGCCTTGGAATCATACTTCCTCCCACTGGGCCTTGGTTTCTATAGCTGAAAAAAGAAAGTCCTGTATAAACTAGGGATGGTGAGTGTGTACTCTCTCTTTTACCCTGTGTCCCTGGTAAACAGGGTCTTTGCCTCTGATCTTGGATGAGGGGTCACAGGCATTTCAGTACTTGGCTTGTGGCCAGGAAATTTTTGTCTTCAGGATGTCAATCACAAAGGAAAAATAATGAACAAGAATCTCCATGGCAAATATTTGTTGAGTTTTTGTATGTGCCGGGTCCTGTGCTAAGCACTTTATTTGTAATATGTTAGGATGTATATAAACTTGTGTGTGTTTTCAATTAAGAAGGAGGATGGTTAAAAGTAAGTGGAAGTTTTGGCTCAAACTATGAGATTAGAGGATCGAAATTAATTGGAATGACTTAAGAAAATGGCCAGTGATGGCAAGAAAAGAAAATAGGGCTCACTTTTTCATTTCTAAAACCTAGTCTGATAGAACATCACTGACCAAATGTTTTACCGAGGGAATTAATGATTAGGTGAAATTGTGTGCCAAGGATTGTTCTCAGCTCATGGATCCAGCTTCTTATTATCGGATTAAAATCTACTGACCTGTTAATACCTTCTGTAGTATTCAGTTTATTCTCTCCACTAGGAACTTTCAGTTTTTAAAATAAGGCCCAGTTGATGATCCTTCATCACATTCTTTCAATTCAAATCCATTGATTATAGACTGTACTTCCTTCATCAGCTACATAAGAAGAGGTTTTAGAAAGTGCTTGCATCAGTATACTCATTTGTCATCAGTAAACAATAAAGCCCATATTCATTATCCTCATTCCTTAGAGCTAAGGTTTCAGGTGTATATCAAGTGAAAGAGCAGTTGGTAAAGCTTTTATAAGGTAAAGTCATTATCATGGTTCCTAACAGGAACATCATGCCTGCATTAGGACTGTACCCTGCTTTAAAGAATATAGGCCAACTATTTAAATAAATTATCCCTAGTTTCACCTGTTAATACTTTGAAAAGAAAGTCAGCTGAAGACAGCATTAGTGAATTCTGACAGTTGGGATACAAATTTATTATGACAAGTTAATTTTCCTTTTAGTTTCTAGGACTTCTATAAAATAAATGGACCTACACAGTGTATTGAATTAATGGATTTTATTTTTCATCTGAAGGAAGAAAAAAAAAAAAAGCTTATGAAGTACTACCCTAGAACTCCAGGATATTCATTGAATTTCTGGCTCATAATATAGCTTCTAAAAAAGCAATTATAACTTTCATCTTAAACTTCTTCCAGTGACAAATCTCTCTGGAGTGACACTGGATTCCTTCCTTAGAGAGCATCTCTTTTCTCAGGGGAAATGATACTCAGCAGCATCCAAAATAGTTTCAGCCAAAATTAAACTATGGAAATTGGATCCAACCTAAATTCACCGTGATTGCATCCATATATGTCAATTACATCTCTTGCCCTTAAGACTTTCCCAACTTCTCTTGCTTCCCATATCACATAAACACCTGTCTGCCACAGAGGCATGTTGCCATCTTCTGTCCCAGGACTCTCCATATGAGATATGAAGCTATTACATTTTTAGCTAATGTTCTTTCTGGCAGACTAGCTAAGCCCAGTGTTGGCTCCCATTTCTTGATACTTGGTAGCTGAGAGAGATTCCTCTACCTGCTAATATGATCCTACCTGTGTTGGAGTCTTCATCAAAAGATACCAAGCCTGCTAGGGATGAGGAAGTACTGGGTGTCTGTTCACGACTTGCTTCCCTCATCATTGCCCACACTGTCAAGCCGATGTCCCACACAATGTGGATGAAGGGATGACTGTGACAGTGTCTGTCCACATCCATTTATTCCCAGCACCCCAGGCAGACTCTTTGGCTGCACTGCATGTCAGTTTGATTATCTTAGAGGCTGGAGACATGGAGCAGAGAGTGAAATTTTTCAAATGCTGATTGAGAAAGACTCATGTAGTGCAGTCAGACAGAAGTGGGCAGATAAGTTTCCCAGAGAGTGGGCGCACAGCCCACTCTGTGATTATTACTATTATTATTATACTGCAATCAATGTGATTTCCTAGACGCATTCCTAAAAGTTCATTCTTTAATAGAGTTCTCAAGAGAAATAAAAAACAAACTGAGCAGCTCTATCTTGCTTCTGAAATAAAGATTGTTGCCAAAGCTTCTATCCATCCGTGTAACTGAAAAGGCACTGTATTCACGTCTCCATTATTCAGGCGTGACCAGATGGAAAAAAAACCTGCACCCACTACTTTAATATCTTGATATACTCCTTATGTAGAAAGTAAAGGTATATATCATAAGTGGGTAGAACTTAATTTTAGAAGGAGACTGGGTAGCCAGCATCAGTGTCAGTATCCATGTGATGCTTGATTCAGCTGCATTTTCAGTGCCTGGTTGAAAGCTATAGAGCCATCATCTTTTCAACATAACCATGATTTCCAGTCTTGTTTATAGCTATCAAAGGTACCACTTAAGAACTCTTTCATAAAAAATGCCAAGTCATTAATTGATGTATTTCTGCCTCATAAAATAGAAACAAATTTCCCCTAGCAGAAATGAGTTTTTCAAACAAAATCGAGCATCGTATATATTGTTGTAATAAAGCAAAACCTAGTAGGAAGGGTTGGTTAGTAGAGCAACACCACCAATTAGGTCCTAAATTATTTATTTATTATGTGTGAATCTTGAGTGTCACTTTTGACCATCTTTCCATATACCTACAATGGCTAACAAACTGATGCTTAGAAAATAAGCACAAGGTCCTTTTATAAACTGTATCTGGAAACCTGCCTAGATCCTGTAATCTCAGGCATTTAACTGGTTCCTTGATTTCTATATTTATATAAGCATGGATTTGACTTGTGTGGGGATTGGTGGTAGGTGTTAGGTTATAAGAGGAAAATAAAAGAAAGCATGATTATCAGTGGTAAAATAAATCCAAGTATTGTTCTGGATTTTTTAAGGAAAAAATTATGTATACAGGAAAACCTTAGGTGCTGGATTTGTTTAGTGTGCACTGTGAAAACAAACATGGGTTTTTCTTTATATTTGAGGTGATCCTAGCAAATGTGAAACATCAAATACTTGTTTTGCATTATAAAGAGATGCTTAATGAATATCACACTGCAGTGAGTGTTTCAGGGCTTAATAATCAATATCCGTACTATGTAGCCTGTGCTAATTCTATTTAAGTAAATGACTGTGTGTGAACATCTCAGTGAACTAATTACATTAGCACTGTTTTAAGTACTGACTATGTACCTAGCACTGTGTGTAGCTGAGATTTGAATCATCAGCAAAAGCAGGTTAATGAGCCTTCTATGTCATTTCATTGCAGATGTACTGAATATATAAGGTCTGTCATACAAATTAATAGACATTTACTTAACTTTCATGTCCTGGTTCTTTTATGAAATAGTGCTTTTTACCAGAAGAGATAAGTGTAAAATTCGGAAATTAAAGGATTCTATGCTGTTCTTCATAAATGCAACCATATATGTATTTTGAGGAAATACTGTGGTTTCAGTAGTATGTGTGGTTGAATGCAGGATATTTTCACACATGTTCAAGGATGTAGACTATAGCTAAATTGATAGCGTATTCTTTTATAATCTTCATTCTGATCTTGCTCCTTCAGTTCACTCTTTGAGTCTTTTCAAAATAAAAGTTGTTTCAGTTCAGTTCAGTCGCTCAGTCCTGTCCAACTCTTTGCAACCCCATGAATCGCAGCACACCAGGCCTCCCTGTCCATCACCAACTCCTGGAGTTCACTCAGATTCATGTCCATCGAATCGGTGATGCCATCCAGCCATCTCATCCTCAGTCGTCCCCTTCTCCTCCTGCCCCCGATCCCTCCCAGCATCAGAGTCTTTTCCAATGAGTCACCTCTTCGCATGAGGTGGTCAAAGTACTGGAGTTTCAGCTTTAGCATCATTCCTTCCAAAGAACACCCAGGACTGATCTCCTTTAGGATGGACTGGTTGGATCTCCTTGCAGCCCAAAGAACTCTCAAGAGTCTTCTCCAACACCACAGTTCAAAAGCATCAGTTCTTTGGTGCTCATCTTTCTTCACAGTCCAACTCTCACATCCATACACGACCACTGGAAAAACCATGGCCTTGACTAGACGGACCTTTGTTGGCAAAGTAATGTCTCTGCTTTTGAATATGCTATCTTGATTGGTCATAACTTTCCTTCCAAAGAGTAAGCGTCTTTTAATTTCATGGCTACAATCACCATCTGCAGTGATTTTGGAGCCCCCAAAAATAAAGTCTGACACTGTTTCCACTGTTTCTCCATCTATTTCCCTCAAAGTGATAGGACCAACTGCCATGATCTTAGTTAGAAGTAATTAAAAATTGCTATACTTTGAATAATTTTGTACTTAAATGAAAGGAAAAAATTCCTCTTTTCATAATCTTCAAATATCTTTCCCCCAAAACATGTATACTAAAAAAGCTCAAATTAGTTTGGATCTCATTATTTTGGAACTTGTTTTATTTCTTTTTATTGAGACACGAAATAATTTGCTGGAAAACATGCTGATGTTGGCAGTTTCCCATCAAAAAGAATAAACCTTTTCTCTCCAGCAACTCCCACCTCTATTAATTTAAAGGTTCATCAGGGGCCATATTCCTCTTCCTATGCTAATTATAAACCATTCCTTCCAGGAGATGGAGGAGAGGGGCTGGACTAGTGAGTGCTTACTTGGTTTAGGTGACCACATCAACCATGTAATTCCTTTGTGCTTTGTGTTATTCCTACGAAGATTGTTCATGGTACTTTCAATTTCCCAAACCCTACTTATCCTCCACTACTAGCTAAGGTATTTCAACCTCTGGGAAATCTACCCATTGTTCCTATTAAAGGAAGATTAGTTTTGCACATTTTTATGTTGTAATATTTCTTTTGCACCTTGCTCTATTAGTCATGTTTCATTGCAAATGTCTGTTTTGCTGTTTTTCTGCTACAAATGTTAGCTCAGCTAGTAAAGAATCCGCCTGCAATGCAGGAGACCCCCAGTTTGATTCCTGGGTCAGGAAGATCCCCTGGAGAAGGAAATGGCAACCCTCACTAGTATTCTTGCCTGGAGAATCCCCATGGGCACAGGAGCCTGGCAGGCTGCAGTCCATAGGGTCCCAAAAAGTCAGACACGACTGAGTGACTAAGCACCGCAGTATAGCAGTCTATTTCTCAGAAATCTAAAGGTGGAGAGGATTTCTGATCTTTATATACCCAAGATTTAAGACAGTGCTTGTCACACTGTGGACATTCAGAAAATGTTCCACAAATAAATGAACAGTGAGTATTCTAGGATAGCCAGAAGTATTTTAGGAAGAGTCCCCTTGTGGGAATGGGGAGGATGCAGAGAAAGAGATTGCAGACCAGGGATTGGATAGGCAGTTACTATCAGAGACCATGAAAGGTTTGCCAAAGTGGTGATGATAGGAATGGAGAGGTGAAGATAGGTGCCGGAATACTTATTTCATAGACTTTTTCTTACAGTTCTTCTTTTTCCCTACTGATAGGATGCTTTGTTCAGATACATTAAAGTTAGTACTACTTTTTGACCCAATATAATGTACACGTACTGAATGACAGATGATGACAAACGTCAAAAGAACAAAAAGTTGGAGTAGGAAATTTAGAGCTTATACCAATAACATAAAAAAACAACCCCACACCGTCATTCCATTTGTGCGAAATAATCATGGTTAACATTTGGTCTGTTGTTTCTGAGACATTTGTGTCTAAGAGCTGAGAGGCAATCTATTAGAGTGGTTCCCATCACAGACTTTGAACTCTGCGTTCACATTTTAGCTCTGCTGTCTACTATGTGATTTTTGGTAAAATGTGCTCCATCATTTTCTTGTGCACAGTGAGGGTCATGATAATTATACTCATTTCATGGAATTGTCCTGATGATTATGAAAGCTAATGCATTTAATGAGCTAAGCCTAGTTGCTGGCACATAGGATATTTATAAATGTATATGCTGTTCATATTTATATCAACTATATCAACTTATTAGCATGATTTATATTCTAAATTCCTTTCTTTTCATCTTATAATCATCTTCCATAATTGTCAAAAACATCCATTATAATGACTGTATAATATTCATTTGTATGTCAAAATCCTCATTTTAATCATATTTTGCTTTAAAAATAAAAGTTTAAAGGTATAATTGTCATTGCATAAATGATTGTGCAAACCTAAGATTGCTTTGCTATGATTCATTTCCAGGAAAGGAGTTACTAGGTCAAAAAGCATGAATATTTTTAATGTTTTTGAATCAAGCAGCAGTTTGCCTTCCAGAACACTGCTCTTTCAGCACAAAATATTATTTTAAAAAACAAAACCTCACTGAGTAACTTTAAAGCCCTTATTGGCTGTACTGAATGATGCATGACTTGGGCTATATCCAGTACAGCAGATAGAAAGGAAATCTAAAGAAGTTGACAAAATGAAAGACAAGGAGAACTAAGGAAGAAAACAATTATAGAACCAAAGGAATGGATTGGTTATAGCAGTCACTTTCCTTTAGGGGAGGGCAGAGATTGTTTAGACATTACCTAACTAATGCTGATTATGCAATTCCTAACCTCATGCGAACAGTTGACTCATTGGAAAAGACTCTGATGCTGGAAGGGATTGGGGGCAGGAGGAGAAGGGGATGACAGAGGATGAGATGGTTGGATGGCATCACTGACTCGATGGACGTGAGTCTGAGTGAATTCCGGGGGTTGGTGATGGACAGGGAGGCCTGGCGTGCTGCGATTCATGGGGTCGCAAAGAGTCGAACACGACTGAGCGACTGAACTGAACTGAACTGAACTGAATGACTGATTTAAGATTCCACTTCTGGGAGAGCCAAAAGGATAGTTATGTCTAGGTTTGGTGATGTGGGTCTTAGCATAAGGGACTCCATTTTGTTCCTCTTCCTTGTTTTTAATAATACTATAATTTATTTCCAGTTTGGGTCAATTTAGTAAGTGATAAAAATATATTTTTTTAAACTTACATCTCTGAATACAGAAGAAAGTAAAAATTATTAATACGCTTTTAGGTCTTTAGTAGTTTTCTTCTTTGTAAGTGAACTGCTTATCTGTATGTATACTTTCTAACTTTTCCATTGCTGTGTGCATCTTTTTCTGTATTGATAATGTGAGAGAAACATAATTATCACTAGATTAATTTTTTAGTGTGACAGAGTTCAAAATGTCCAAAATGCCTACATTAAGTATTTGATATATTTAGTTTTTCACTATGAAATTAACAATATTGTACAATTCTTGTCTTACAGAATAGCAGCTGTTAGTGATTTGACCTAATAATTTAAGGCTTTGTGAAACTGTCAAACAGTGGAGTAGAATGCCTCAGACTCATACATGAATTTTGTTATTTGGCTTATGCAAGTCTATTCAACTATTTGCAGTCATACTTTTGGCTTGAAAAATCAGTGTTTTTGAGCACTTACGTCTAAATGATTGGGTGCCATTTCCATTTGACAAAAGATTTTGAATATAGTTGCTAAAATGTAACATATGATCAGGTTTAATTTTTCAACGAATTGTGAATGATGTTATCCTAATATTGCACTGTGAATCACAAATATTTCAACTGGAAGAGATGAAGTGATGCTTTATAAGCGTTACTGTTTTGAAGTTTGCTTCTAACTTCCATACATTATCTCATTTAATTTGTCATGACAATAACCCAGTGAGGAGCATTGAGTGGTCCCCTGTTTATATAGATATATAATTTTATTTTGTTCATTATTTTCGGCTATGTGAGGGCTTATCTAGTTGCGGTGAATGGAGGTTGCTCTCTAGTTGCAGCGCGCGAGCTATACATTGCTGTAGCTTCTCTTGCTGCAGAGCACGGGCTCTAGGAAATGTGGTTTTCAGTAGTTGGGGAAACAGGGCTTAGCTGCCCCAAGGCATGTGAAATCTTCCAGGTCTAGGGATCGAAACCAGTGTCCCCTGCATTATAAGGTGGAACTCCAGGGAAGCCCCAGTTCCCTGTTATTATAGAAGTGAAGGTTGAAGCTCAGAGAGGTTAAAGAATACCACACTAACTGAAAACCCCTAGATTTTGAATTTAGTTCTTTTTTTTTTTTTCCCTCTTCCTTGATCATTGAATCACTTGACGTGAAAATATGTGCCTTCTTCACTTTTGTTAGAAAAAATAGAACGACTGGGATTCTAATCCTAGTGAGAAGCGATAATGGGAAGCTCCCAAGTACCACTGCACTGTTTTTGTTGTGTCTGTCTTATTTTAAGAACATATGTTTTGGAATTTGCTGTGTAAATGCTAGTTTGAGCTGTACAATGAAAAGTGAAAAGCAATGGCATGAGAGCATGTTTATCTTACTTAATGTGTGTGGCATTCATGAGGGCTTGTTTCACTTTCATTTGATTTCACAGTTTGTTTGTTTTTTAGCAATATAGCTTTGGGATAATGTCAAGTTACTCATAAAGAAGGGATTTTAATGAATATCCATGGAAAGTACTCTCCTTCTCATTTATTTCTGGTGCCTTTCTTTTCACTAACTAAATTCTATAGCCATCTCTGGAGCTCAACGTGATACTGAATCAGTTTCTCATCACTAGTTCCAGTTCTTTCTTTGAGCTCTCATACCCAGAAACTGATATGCAGAGGGCCAGTGCACTTGTGGTAGAAAGTATTTCTTCAGGGAGTTACTGTTCCAGTCTGGGTTTTCCTGTGCTGAATTATTTCCTTCATGAAATAAGTTAAATGGGGTGGGAGGGAGCAGTGTGGTAGGATCTCAGTATTCCTTGAAAAATTGTAAAGAAAAATTGAAAATTTAAACAAAGTTGAAGAGAGAAAGCATGGCCAATCTGTGACTGGGCTATTATTATAAACTTATTCATGGGCATGTTGTTAAACATATAGCCAGTGAAGAAATAATGCTTGCAAGAACAGATTGGAACTGAGATGATTTTAAATTAGGTATCATTCTCTTTCTGTATGTGTGTACACACACACACACACACAAATATATCCTCTATTCTCATTATATTCTGGATTTTTGGTATGCAAAAAATCCCATCTTCTCTTTTAGAAGCCTGTTCGAAGAGACCAATTTCTCTGATGGCCCTTTATTTCTTATTCAACTATTCACTTTTACCTGCTGATTTATAGAATTTTGATTAGCTTTTATACATTATAAAAATAGGTATTTTATTTGCAAAACACAGTTCTATTGTACATAGAAATAAAACTGTTCAAAATATGCCTGGTTGTCAGAGGATATCCAAATTTCTGTTTTATTTTTAATTAGCAGTACAACAGAGCAAAAATATTTAAAAATTAAAAGATGTAAAGCTATATATGTTTTAGTAAATCTAATCATAGGATAGTACTTCCAGAAGTCTGTGGAGAAATATTTGACCTTTTTTTTACATAAAGGTCAACATCTGATTGAAAATGAGGCCAGAAGAATGTGCATATACGGTCTCTGTGAAATTATTTGGGAGCAAGGTCACCAAATTAAAAAGGACGGATTCAGTTCTAATGACTTTGAGTGAAGGTTTTTGGGCTTTTATGGCTCAATTTCATAGATAAAGGTATTTGAAAAATAACATTTTCTTATATCAAGAACATTTACTGTAGTTAGAGAAGATATTAATGCCAAGTAACACAAAAAGGTAGTATATGCATCCTAGCCTTTCTATTTTGGCTGCCATTTTGAAATCTGTTCCCTTATCCACTTTGCCATTGTGGAACTCGTTGTTCAGTCCCTTAGTCAAGTCTGACTCTGTGACCCCATGGACTGCAGCATGCCAGGCTTCCCTGTCCTTCACCACCTCCCAGAGCTTGCTTAAATTCATGTCCATCGAATCAGTGATGCCATCCAACCATCTCATCCTCTGTCGCCCCCTTCTCCTCTTGCCCTCAATCTTTGCCAGCATCAGAGTCTTTTGCAGAGAGCTGGCTCTTCTCATCAGGTGACCAAAGTATTGGAGCTTCAGTTTCAGCTCAGTCCTTTCACTGAATTTTCAGGGTTGATTTCCTTTAGGACTGACTGGTTGGATCCCCTTGCAGTCCAAGGGACTCTCAAGAGTCTTCTCCCCAGCACCACAATAGGAAAGCATCAATTCTTTGGTACTCGGCCTTCTTTGTGGTCCAACTGTCTCATCTGTACATGACTACTGGAAACACTGTAGCTTTGACTATTGTGGAGCTCAGTGCTTGGAATATTTATTGAAGTGAGAGTTTATGTGAAAACTAATAAATACATGCATTTTTGCATTTGCCTTTCAACTGATACATAGCATGACACCTTCTGTAAGGATTTCATCCAAGCCTTTGATATGAAACTTTCCATTAGCAACAGTTCTCTGAGGCTCCCTGCCTCCTGGTGGGGAATTGTTCCTTCATGACAGCTGCCCTGCTTTGATGAAGATGTTCCTTTTATTGTGTTCCTGTGCCTTACTTGTTAAGAATAGTAAGAGCTGAGTTTACAGATGACACTAAGTTTTATGTTAAACATTCAAAATTACAGTAAGTAAAAATAAATACAAACACAACTGAAACTGTCAAGCACCTCTACCCTCCTGTGCATATGATGTTGGGAGGGAAAGAAAATTGTGGATGTGTTTTACAAAGAAAAGCTTAATGGCTTAATTAAAGGCAAATAGAATAAAGTTACATCAGACTCACTGAATAGTTCTCAGTAATACTTCTGTAGCATGCATGCAATGGAAGAATACTACATTCGCCCAAGATTACTATTGTCAAAAAACATATTAATAGTTATAGATCTGGAAAATAACATTCTAGAAAGATTAACATGTAAGTAACACTGACAGCATTGTCAAATATAAGCTGAGTTTTAACCGTCCTAAAAATGAATAGTTTTTCTTACTCATCCCAGTTAAAGTTATTAATCCTGCTCTTTTATAAATATATGTATTCAAATAAAAACCATGCCCTGGTTGTTTATCTGATTCCAGATTGGTTGAGGTGGTCAAGGAAGGCTTTTGAGGAGGTGCTGTTTGAATTGAGTCCTAATGGGACCACAGGGAAGCAGGCATCCATGTCAAGACTGGGCAAATGGCCTTTGAAGCTGAAGGAATCAAAAGTACAAAAACTTCCGAGGGACTGAGCTTCGTATGGGGATGAAGGATGGTAAAGAAAAGTGGCCTTGAGATGAGGTTGAAGCAGGCGTCAGGTTTTGCTGGACCTTGAAGACCAATATAAGGCCTTTAGATTTTTAATTACAAAGAGAATCCATTGGAATGTTTGAAGCAGGAAAATGACATCTGTTGTTCAGCGTAGACGGTCATCTTTGTTTTTCTGTGGAGAATGGAATATGGGGAGAAAAGAGGGAGAGAGACTTCTACAGTCATTTGAGCAAAAGATGCTGTCTTGTTTATGTATCCTTTCAAGAAAAATCCAGTGAACTCCTACTACATGTTAGGACACAATAGTTTGTCCTGGGGAGGCCAGGGTTGTTAAGAGAGGTAAGAACTCTACTGTCAGAAAACTTTGCCTCTAGCGAAAATTGAAGGTAGTGTCAAGCCCTCTGAAGACAATAAAACAAGGTCATGCGGTGGAGGAAGTGTGTCTACTTAAATAGAGGGTCATGGCCATGGTGGAGGCTGAATGATAAGAAGTCAGGCGTGAAAGAGTCTTGAGAATGGTGTTACAGATACAGGAAAGAGCAAGTGCCGGGGCACTGAGAGGAAATAAGTGTGGCATAAAAACATCGTTGTGGCTGGAGGGACCACATGAGATGTTATCACAGCGCCG
>SJYT01026485.1:225618-236713 GCA_006410635.1 Cephalophus harveyi | reverse complement strand
CGCCGCCCCCCCCCCCCAACCCCTCAAAGTCAGCTAAGGCCTCATCGCTTAGAATTAGTAGTCAATTTTTTATGAGACTTTTGGGCAAGTGGGCACGGAGAAAGAGAATGAGATGAAGACTGGAGAAGAGTTTAGGGTGCTGTGACAACTACTTATGTCTTTTTTGGGGCAAGTATAGGATTATCCACTGGTTATAAGCCCCACACTCCTCTGTGTCATTAACTATTTGAGAAGCAATTGATTCATGGACACCCTTGTTGGCTCTTTCCTATTAGTTTATTAAAAATGATGGTGCTGGCTTTTAACATCATTTAGTTGTTTTAAGAAACTGTTGGTCATGGTACTTGTCAGGAATTTGATTTTTCTGTTCACCACTTTGTAAATTCCAAAAAGATGACCACGTGGGGGAAATAGAAATTTCCTTGTTCTTCAAAGAACAAAATGAGCCGTATACACAGGGAATATTTCTCCCACTGTTTAAAGCAGGATTGCTGTTACAGTGGTGTATAATACAACATTTACTTTACTCTGAAAATCCCTCGTGCACAGATGCATTTGAAATGACCCCTGTGTCTACTTGGTTCCAGTTCGCATTGTCTTTCATGAGAGCTGTGGAAAACTTGAAAGAAGAATGACTGAAATGGCTGTTTTGGCTTTTATTTGAGCATGTCATTGTTCCAACCAGAAAGTAAAAATTATTGGAAAGGAAAGTTATTTTTCATTAGCTTGAAGACCTGTTCCAGAACTGTTATGAAAGTGGATGTTAAGTGGGGTCTTGTGCCATTTACTTCATATGCACCGTGGGGGATTGATTTCCTCAGCCCAACTAATAGAATATTTTTTCCACCAATCTTGGTGCAATTGCATTATATCGTTGCAATTTTCAACATTACATTTTAATAGAATTTTGAGTTTCTGTTACCAATAAAGTTAAATATAATCACAAATGAAAAATCTTTGCTGAAATAGTTACCTTGTCACCTTTCAAAAAGGGGAGACCTTTGTAATCCTGTTTCCTATCACTGCTTTGCCTCAATAAAGGAAAACATAACATTTATTGAGTCAGATTGATACTTCTTCCCCAGATTCATTCTGCCTCAAGAAGAACAAGATTTTTTTCCTTCAAATGGGAAAAAAAATCTGTAAGCAACACCCTCAAAATATGAAATAAACCACACAATTCATTACTTGAGATTTTTCATTTAGAGAAGTGATCATAATGATATACTGTGTTCATGAGTGAAATTTTTTCGCTTTAAGCTCTTAATGTATAGTTTGCCTTTAAAATTAAGTTGCCTACTTTTCTAAATCAAACACAGATTAAACAACCACATAATTACTTCCTGAATCTTTTTTTTTTTTGCCATTGCAGGGATATGGTATATGTTTAACATGGTTGATCTTATTATTTTAATTTTAAGAGGTAGAATGAGAAAATACTTAATAAAGTAAAAAATTACCTTTAGTCTATTAGGATAGTATAAGATATGTTTCCTTTCAGCCTTTTTTTCTGTGAACTTTTTAATAAGAGAAGTTTTTGGAGATGAGTAAATGCACACAGACATGCTAAGTCACTAAGTCGTGTCCGACTCTTTGCAAGTCCGTGGATTGTAGCCCACCAGGCTCCTCTGTCCATGGGATTTCCCAGGCAAGAATACAGGAGTGAGTTGCCATGCCCTTCTCCACGTATAAGAAGTTTATGAAGGTGAGTGAATGGATACCACCATTTCGTAAGAACAAAAGATAGACCATAGAGCTGGCAGAATATTCATACTTAAGGCGATAATTATCTAAGGTGATAAAACATATTTTATGATAGCATAATATCCCTGTAGGACTTCCCTGGTGGTTCAGATGGTAAAGCATCTGCCTACAATGTGGGAGACCCAGCTTTGATCCCTGGGTCTGGAAGATCCTCTGGAGAAGGAAATGGCAACCCGCTCGAGCAGCCTACCAGACTCCTCTGTCCATGGGGTCGCAAAGAGTTGGACATGACTGAGCAACTAAACTTAATATCCCTGTACTGAGCTAACTGTCCAAAATGTAGCCCAAAATTAAAAAAATAAAAAGAGTACTCAAAGGCATTCTTAGTAAAAAACTATCTCCCTTTGACTTGAAGGATCTGGTTAGCATGAGAGAGAATGTGATCATACAAATTAAATGAAGGGCTTAAAAAGCACAGAGTAGAGATTTAATTAAAGACTGTTTTCCATAGAAATTGGTATTTAAAAGACAGAATAGGTTGTCTGGAATATGTTTTGTCTTATTGTTGGGGGTCACTGCTGAGCACTGATTAAAAGCTCAAGACATGGTGCTTATATCCACCCAGCTCCCCATTTCTTACCGCGTGGCGTGGGGAAGATCGCATAACCTCTTTAAGAGTCTTGGGTTTTTCATCTGTAAAACAGCCAGTAGTAGTTCCTGCCTCATACAATCTGTAAGGATTCACTGAGATAATGCATACTTTGTAGGTTTCTGGGACATGGAAAGATTAATAATAATAACCATTCAATAAGACTGAATCCTTTCCTGTATGGCCAGTTATATCTAACCACATAGTTTTGAATATATTGAAGAATATATTTCTAAGCAGGACAGAAACTTGGAAAACTAAAAATATCTGAGGATCCCATGTTTGTAAAAGAAAAAAAAAATGAAATGTCCTTGAATACTGAGTAATAATCTTCTTATTGCTTAATATTGGAAGGATGACTCAGAAACACTGAACTTCAGAAAATATTCCATCCTATTTGCCTCCAGAAATTGCATAAAGTGAAAATGTTTTGATTATGCCATGAAGGAGTAGCTTGAATTTTAAGCAATATGTATGTTCAGTTGTTTCCAAATTTACAGAAACTTTTGTTTTTTTTTTAATAGGGTGTTGCTAAGTTATTGTGGTTGGACTTGATCATATCTCTGGTAATATCTTCTTGAGTGTTCTTTTCTCTTCGCAGACAGTTTTATCATTTCCACCACATTGGCATCAACAGGCTTCTGATACATCCTTGACTCATGGAGGTGTGGTCATTTCCTCTTCTGACCTTAAAAAGTAATGAGAGCCGCTGGTGTGTCCTTTCCACTAAATCAAAAGAAAGTGCTTCAGGGTATGATATCTCATTAATCGAGATGGGTAATGGCAGACTTGGGACAGTTTATGTAGCAGACAAACAAAGCACCTGCTCAAATTAAAGGGATGGATGACTCATGACCACATGGATGCTTAAGACAGAGTAGAACTTTGACAACTGGTGGCAACCACCCGCTTCACCAGCTGGGATGTTGTTTCTGCCTTTTTCTTCTCACACAGCTGTGTGTCTTCTTTTTACCCTGTGTGTTCTAAGGATTTCTATGTGTTGCATGCCGAGTTCCCTGAGAGGCAAGTTGGCTTGCAGGAAGTCTGTCCTGAGAGTAACACATGTTGGGAAACAGTACCGGAGAGAGGAAACTTTGAACTTTCTACAGCTGATGCAGGGGCCTCAGCTGGTCTCAGCTCTGAGCTGCCTGCAACTGAAGTGTCCCTTTGGAGACATTTTGAATATATTGGAGAATTGGACCCCCCAGATTTGGGCCAGGGGGCCATGTCTTGGTATCCCTGCCTGGACTGTTTATTGGATGCAGGCTGCTCCAGAGTTAGAGCTTCAGGTGTGGGCAGAGCAGCTCCCTTTAGTGAAGGTCGGATCCTGGAGAGAGGTTCGATGGACAATTGTTGGCCATAGGAATCCCTGATAGTGAAGGAATCCTTCCCATCCACTCCTTCATCCTGATGGGAGACTAGGGGACACCGTGCCATACCTACCCCACCATGCAGGCTGAGGGTTTGTCCCCAGTCAGGTCTTAAATTTCAATCTAATTCAAAAATCCTGAAAATTTAATTCTAATAGTAAAAATCATAAAGACACTATTATTATCATTGAGTTTAAGGTACAAGTAATACAAAGGTTAATTTATTCTTCTGCCCTTGTGCTCAGTTCTCATCAGTCATGTCTGACTCTTTGCAACCCGACGAACCACAGCCCATCAGGCTCCTCTGTCCATGGCATTTTTCCAGCAAGAATACTGCAGGGGGTTGCCATGCCCTCCTCCAGGGGATCTTCCCGACCTAGGGATCAAACCCACATCTCCTGCATTGCAGTTGGATTCTTGATCGCTGAGCCACCGGGGAAGCCCTCTTCTGTCCACATGAAGTGATGCGTTAGTCGCTTAATCATGTCCGGCTGTTTGTGACTCCATGAACTGAAGTCTGCCAGGCTCTTCTGTCCACGGAATTCTCTAGACAGGAATACTAGAATAGGTTGCCATTCCCTCTTCTATCCACAAGTATAGGAAAATAATGTCTTATTAGTCAAACATTTTCATCGAATTATTTTATTCCTGTTTAGCTTTACTTCGGAAGCTTAAAATGAAGAAGGTTGACTTCTATGTCATAACGTTTCATGGGAGATGGTGTGGAAACAGGACTCCATGCACAGAACCATGAAGTGATTGCAAACGTTGGGCTGATCTCCAGGGAAACACTGTCCTTTATCCGTGACTGGAGGACTGCTTGGCACAGTGCCTTCTGAATCTTGTGCCTCCATTCCCCCAAACACAGCCCAACCTGCTCCCAGGATGGAGTGTTGGGATGTATTTGCTACTTTCAGGGCTGGAACGAGGGTAGGGCAAGTGAGGCACTCAGCTTGGGTGCCAAATTGAATGAGTATCAAAAGAAAAATATTACAAAGCAGTATTTTTAAAAAATTAAAATTAAGGCAAACATTTATATGTTGATAAATGTGGCTCCATGGGTAAATACTCCTCCTGCAAAGTGGGAGACCCAGGTTCAATCCCTGGGTCAGGAAGATCCTTTGGAGAACGGCATGGCTGTCCACTCCAGTATTCTTGCCTGGAGAATTCCATGGTCAGGTGAGCCTGGCAGGCTACATGGGGTCACAGAGAGTCAGGCACGACTGAAGTGACTGAACACTCAGATCATTATTGCTTCTTTTCCCTTTTGCTTCAGCTTCCACCATGGCTTGGCTGGATACTGGCTGCTTGAATTCCACCTTAGAAAGAATCTGATAAACCTGCTCTCAATCCCATGGGCCTGATTGAATAAGCAATTCCGTAAATGGCCCAAATGAAATCAATGCAGATATTCCTTAGCAATTCTAAGAACATAATAGAAGGAATATATTTAAATGTATGAGCTCAGTGTACACATATCACAACAGCCTGAGGCAGACTGCTGGGAGCTGGGAGCTGGCATCCGGGCTGCAGATGCTGGAGATAAGAAGAGGATTGCAGGATTAAACAGGTTTCACCAAATAATCAATTTCGGGACACAGCCAGTGGTCAAATCCCAGCGTCACTGAAATGTTTAAAAGCTGAGACTCAATTCCGGGGTCAAAGGTGAGTTGGAAGAGCATAAGGCCTGCAGGCCCTAGTTCTCCCAAAGGAGCGTGTGTTGTGAAAGTGCTCTTGCGTGATCTTTCTTGTGACTGGTTTCACTCACTGCTAATTTAAAAACTGCCAACCTCTATCCGTTCCCTATGGAATAAATTCTGAATTTCTCAATAAGGCACCTGAGGCCCTTCGAGCAATCTGGCTGTTGTGTCTCCTCTCGTCCCTAACCTCACCTTGACAAAACTTTACCAAAAGTCACAAATATGAACAGCTTTTGCTCCAGTCACACACCCCACCCCAATCTACTCCCCAGACTTAAGAGAAGCCTGCCCTGCATCTCGTCACATTTTTTGATTTATTCTCTGACTTCATCTAGAGAATAATTATTCCCAAGGCAAGATCACATTACATATCACTTCCCCTTTGAAGCCTTTACTGCCTCTTCCTGAGGTTGGGTTAAAAACAGAAACTTCTTCTTCACTTTGAGCCCATTGTATTGACATAGAGTGATATGTTTACGTGTTTATCTCCAAGTAGGCTTTTATTTGTTATTGAGTAATGCAATTTACTCATGAAAATGATTATAACAGAAACTGTTCATATAATATTGTGTTGACCAAAGAGTTCATTCAGCTTTTTTCATAAAATGTAACAGAAAAAATCTGCATGAACTTACTTTCTGGCCAACCCAATACTTCCTATGGGGTAGACATTGTGAAAGAGCTTTACATAAGATATTGTATGTGATCTCAGTACATTTCATTCTCTCACATGATCATTTCTTACTGTAAAGCTTCATATTATCGCATTTTATCTATGAGTAAATCAAGACTTGAGAAGCCTTCAATTCTTCAGGAAGCTCTGTTCATCTTTGTGTCTCCAGCTCCTAGCACAGCTAGCCTCAGGCACACATGGCACATCCGTGAGTGAAAAATGAGTGTGTGGATGGCTGTGACCAGCCAGATCCTTTGTTCATTTCATGATACATACACCAGTACATTATTGTTGTTGTTTTAGTATCCAAGTCCTGTCTGACTCTTTGTGACCCCATGAACTGATGCCCACCAGGCTCCTCTGTCCATGGGATTTCCCAGGCAAGAATTGTGGAGTGGGTTGCTATTTCCTACCCCGAGGGATCTTCCTGACCCAAGGATTGAATTCTGGTCTCCTGCATTGCAGTCAGATTCTTCATCATTGCACCATCTGGGAAGCCCACACAGGTACATACACGTGCACATTTGAGTTCATTTTATTTTAATAAAGATTCTGCGGCTGATAATCCCCGTGAGTAAAACATAAAACATTTTTGATAAAATGTAATACGTTTTCTTTTGCAAAATCATTATTCACATTGTAGTAATTTTAGCAGTATTCTAGTGGAATTTAACTCAAATATAGCTAAACAAAATTAGCAAGGTCGAAATTTCCTACCATCCTAGTTTTGGGAACTTTTGGGAACTCTGACAACTTTATTATAAATTGAGGACCCCAAATTTTTTTGTGTGTCAAGATTTTATTTCCATTATTTCAACCAGGTGAAAAGGCTGTATTTAGCAATTAAATTGAGTACAATTCTATTGAGGATTTATGTGTTATATAATAAGGTAGTAATCACCCAGTCAGTGAGACTTTACAAACAGTTTAGGGTGATATGATGGGGAAAAAAGGGCTTCCTTATTTTATAGAAAGCAGATATGAAAGTGTGGACATATTAAAGAGAGAATGTTGCCTGCCTAGGAGCATCAAGCAAACAGCAATCCACCTCCTGCAGTTACAGTTTATCCAAAGATTTCGGCTTTTCTTTCCATCTCTCAGGGATGAAAATCTATATTTTCTCCACTATAATATCTGCTGAAAATGTTTCCTGTTTGAAGATTAAAAACTTCTCCACTCTGGAGGTCGATTTTTTTTAAATTTCCTGGCCTTGGAAGACAGAGGAAAGCTACCACTGTGTCATGAATATCATCCATAGTTTTTTACCTGCTACTTAGATTCTTAAATATAGTCTGCATTAGCACCTTTGAGATTCACAAGGTATTACATCATTATTAGACCATCTCTTCCAGCGTCTTCCCTCCTGTTCTTCTGTGATTTCCGAGGAATCTCCTAGGAGGAGAATGTTACCAGGTGTTTCTCCAGCATGAATTCTGCCCACCAACACCTGCCCCTCCTCCACACACTAAGTTTTATAGCATAAGCTTCTGTGCATTCTTAGTTTGAACACATACTTGAAATACTAGAGAGAAAAAAATACCATTGTGAAAATCATAATCTAATTCCATTCTACTCATTTTACAGATAGGAAAACTGAGGCCCAGAAGGCACACTCTTGGTTGCTAGTGGCCTTGGAACCAGTCATTTTGTAACAGGAACCTTTGAGCTTCAAGTAGGTGTCCTCTCCCTTCAGACCAGAATCCTTTCACTAAAGCTAACCATCTTGTGTACGGTGGCAGGGCTGTTCACTAAATGCTGAAGTGACTGGAATCTCATTACCATTACATAGATTAAAAAAAAAAAGGGGGATGAAAGAGACACGTGTACACTAATGTTCATCAGAGCATTGTTTATAATATCCAGGACATGGAAGCAATCTCGATGTCCATCAGCAGATGAATGGATAAGAAAGCTGTGGTACATATACACAATGGAGTATTACTCAGCCATTAAAAAGAATACATTTGAATCAGTTCTAATGAGGTGGATGAAACTGGAGCCGATTATACAGAGTGAAGTAAGCCAGAAAGAAAAACACCAATTTAGTGTACTAACGCATATATATGGAATTTAGAAAGATGGTAATGATATACGAGACAGCAAAAGAGACACAGATGTATAGAACAGTCTTTTGGACTCTGTGGGAGAGGGAAAGGGTGGGATGATTTGGGAGAATGGCATTGAAACAAGTATAATATCATATATGAAATTAATCGCCAGTCCAGGTTCGATGCATGATACTGGATGCTTGGGGCTGGTGCACTGGGATGACCCAGAGGGATGGTACAGGGAGGGAGGAGTGAGGGAGGTTCAGGATGGGGAACACGTGTACACCCGTGGCGGATTCATGTTGATGTATGGCAAAACCAATACAATATTGTAAAGTAATAAAAACCTCCAATTAAATAAATTTATATTTTAAAAAAGGGAATGAAATGTTTGTTAAAGTGACCTTAAGTATTTTATTCTGCATTTGAATCAACTGAAATTCTCCTGAAGGTAATTTCAGTACCTCTCAGGGGCTACAATCTTCATACCTCTTTCTGTTTATTTCATGCAGTACTTTCTATTTCTCAGAGCCTCCTCAAAACGAAACAAAAAATCTGTCCTTTAGGAGATTTTCATTATTTTATTTACTCCACCAGTTTCATCTTCACCTCAGGTTATGAACAGTTTTTCTACTCAAAGTGAAAACTTGACATTAGTGTGTGGATTCATAATGTGGACCAGTGGTGAGGGATGAGAGTGTTGTCTGGGAGGCTTGTTGAGGGATTCCCCAATGATAGGCAGATGTTTCAACTCCTGATATTGCTTCCATCTTTCCTTTTGCTCCCCATCTCTAGATGCACTGCCAATCTGTGTAATTGGTGGGTTAACTAGGCAGATGATTAAAACACTTGTTATTCGGGGAAATCAGAATAGCCCTTGAGTATTCAAGAATAAGCATCTCCATCTCTTTATTGATTACTATGTTAAGAAATGGGGCATGCAATTACTTTCTCATTGAATTTTGCCCCTCCTGCTCCCCGATATATTTTTTCTTCTGGTCTCCAATATACTGTAAGTTTATGTGGGCAAGGCAGGCAAGTGCATCTCCTGAGGACTGATAGACAGACGGTCTGTGTCATGACCCACACAAAAGGAATGACCAACAGGAGCATCTTTGAGCTGGGATTGTGTGTGCTCAGAAATCTGGGTACCTGTGAAAAGAATTGCCGGATAGTACGCATGATCCTCAGGCTTAGGGTTTGATCAATAGGCAGAAAGTCCAGGGGAGCTTTTTCTTCCTAGCAATACTGGATTGCTAGCTTGCTAATAAATATTCCTTACTCTGGTGTGCCTTGGGCAAAAGGTTGCCGTCAAGAATGCTGTGACAGTTTTACTGTAGTACTTAATTGTCACCTGAAGAATTCTTTTGGGGAAGGAAAAGACTTGGAGTAGAAAAATAAGCAAAAAAATAATTAAGGAAGAGGTGGATGATTGATAAAATAATAATTAATGCCTTTCTTAGTCACATGCCTTGTAAACGGAATGATAGATTTTTTTTTTTAACAAGTCTTGATTGAGAATGTTTTTCCCTAACATAGAACAGGAAGCAGAATGTGGAGTACATAATTAGAAATAGAGTACAATTTTGTCTTTGCTATTATTATACTCTGCACCAGTAGTATAATATTAGTTTTGAAAGTGAAAAGAGAAAGAAGTTAGGAAACTACTTAACTGAATGGAAGGTACCATTTTTGCGTGTGTATGTGTTTTTTTGTTTTTAATTGGAATTTAGTTGCTTTACAGTGTTGTATCAGTTTCTGCTGCACATCAGAGTGAATCAGCTATTATATATATGCAACCTCTTTGTCACGCCAGAGCACTGAGTTGAGTTCCCTGAGCTGCACAGCAGATTCTCATTAGTTATCTATTTTATACGTAGCAGTGTATATATGTCCATTCCAATCTCCCAATTCATCCCACCCCTCCTTTACCCCTTGGTATCCATGTGTTTGTTCTCTACTTCTGTGTCTTTATGTTTGATTTGCAAATTGGTCCATCTGTACCATTTACTGTGACATTTTCAGAGTTAACTCTGTGAGCTGTGCTTGAGGAAAGAAAAACGGGGAATGAGTTTGGACGATCCATCAGTAGGAAGTGGTAAGAGAAATGACTTAGCAGATGGCAAGATGGAGAGTCAACGACTTAGTGAGTAGACCCTGCAGATCTGAGGCAGAGGAGGAGAATCAGGGGTAAACGGAAGCAAGGGACAGTTGCCTTACTGACCTCACAATTTGCTTGGCAGAAGTTAGTAATAATAACACCAAACATGACTTGGATACCATGAAATCCTACTTGTTTGTGCTTTACATCTCAAAAATCCTGGAAGCTGCTTCTTGAAAGAAGTTTAGATATTTACATAATTTTCTGTTTATATGGCAGAGCTATGAACTTAGCAAACTATTCTACATTTGAAACTAAGGAGAAATGGTTTATTCCTTCATGAAGTGGTACTGACAGGAAATGGTTTGTCACTGTTCTACAAGTTAAAAAAACTCAGTAGACCTCATTCAGACTGGCCATAATGGACACAAATATTAGAAGGCTGGTACCTAGGAAATTACACCTAGATGTGCCACTAGTCTTTTGTGTTCACTACCAATAAGTGTTTTGGGAACAGTATAATTTTTTTTTCCTTTTTATCAAGAAAGGAGTATCTTTCCTACTGTAATATTTTGCATCTAGGAAATTCTGTTGATTTTTTTGCCAAAACAAGCAGTATTTTGACTATCATGATCTTGAAGTATTAATATTTTTAATTGCCGACTAAGGTCCGTCTAGTCAAGGCTATGGTTTTTCCTGTAGTCATGTATGGATGTGAGAGTTGGACTGTGAAGAAGGCTGAGCGCAGAAGAATTGATGCTTTCGAACTGTGGTGTTGGAGAAGACTCTTGAGAGTCCCTTGGACTGCAAGGAGATCCAACCAGTCCATTCTGAAGGAGATCAGCCCTGG